>JAVYIG010003249.1:0-204978 GCA_035222895.1 Strongylocentrotus droebachiensis | reverse complement strand
ACAATCCGATCGCCTGTCTGATTATCAAGATATTTACGATTGGAAATCGAAACCAAATTTTGTGTTTGCCAAACGGTTTTCATAACACTACAGTTTATTGGGGAAAACGAGTATGGTAAAAGGGGTCAATCAAAGATTTTTACTTTATAGAGGCACTTCTTGATCATTTTGAAGCACGATTTTGTTAGGGCTTCAGGATTAATACACCATATCACAGACACTGGTAGCACGTAGGGCCATACGTCCATCTCGGATTAAACATTGTTATACATTGTTAAACAATGCCTTTTACAATACCTTTACAACATACACCATTGGCTGTCACATGGTTTGGAAATCACATTACAGATAATAATTCTACAACTGTGAGGTTTCACCTGTCGTCATTTGATACCCGACGGAACACTTTTTTAGGGGCTAAATCTAATTTTTTCACAAGGCAAAATAACTATATGCCTTCCCCTCTTTGTAGTCTCTCATTATTTTTCCCTCTAGTGATGGAGGGTCCTTATCCAGTAGGTACATACAAACATAGTAGGCCAGTTCTGCATGCCTGCCCCACCCCCCCCCCCCCCCCCCGGCCCCCCCTCCCCAATCCATCCATTGTCCAGTTCCTCACAGTGTCTACCTCGGATGGCTGAACAGCTACCCCCAGCGTCAAGGCAGAGAACACCCATAAAATAATGACTACTCGATTTCCAAGCTTGAGTCCCCTCCTTGTAGAAAGTCACGTAACACTTCTGTTGTCCGTTGTGAAATGAGCTCTCTCGTAGCTTCTACGTTATCTTCTGATTCATCGGCCATAGTGTTCGATGATGCTGCAACTGATAAATAAAAGGGAAAAGACAATAAAATTTAAGTTTGCGACAAAAGAACCCTCATCACTTCTTCAACACTAGATTGTGTAGCAGACGTGTATGCAGGGGGAAGGGAGTTTCGGGGTTGAACCCCCCCCCCCCCCCCTCCTCCAATTTTGTTTATGTGTGTGTGTGTTTTTGAGGAACCCCCCCCCCCCCCTCACTTTTTTAATAACAAAAATAAATTAAACATTTTGTGCTAAAGGGTGACCCAAAAAAGGTGACCTTACCCCCCACCAACTGAACGAAATATCGGTCTGCCAAATGTTCATATTTTCGGGTAAAAAAAGAAGGAAAAAAAAAAGTGCTCTTACCACCCCCCGGCTTATATTCACCGGCTGGCCGAGTCGTTGTGAAATTGACTGCGTGATTTTTACATTTTACCCCCCGGCCCCCCCCCCCCCCCCTCGAAAAATCCTCTGTACGCCCCCGTCATGTAGATCCTCAAGTAGAGCTCATTGATATCAGACTATTATATCCAGATCCAGATCGACAAATCTATCGTTTTCATGGCCTCTTTTACTTTCTTACATTTATGATTTCTAATTGCAATCACTATCTAGGCCTAACTGTCGGCCATTCTAGTAGACCCTATTCCATTATCAATTATAGGACCTAGAAAGTCTATTCATATTTCATGAGACAAAAATCTCATATTACTGTACATTTCTACCTAAAACACGAGTGTTTAGCAGCTTAAAAGGCAATCAGTCTACTTAAAATGCACACACATTTGAACATACGGGACTAGATCTAGGCCTACATTTACTAAAGTTGGATCTCGGCCCACTCTCATTACGTCGTATTATCAGCTTTATTAGTCATAAAATGAATAACCACAAACTTTGGTTTCTTACCGTACAAATGATACTGGATTGGAAGAAAATCACTGCAGAATAGCGGACTATGTACAAGATTTTATGATGTTGATTCGATAAGAATCCCGTTGTTTGCAACACTCCAACAGGACAGCTGATCACGGCGAAGGTGAAAATGGACTAGAATTATGTCCCGGCATGCTTTGCGATGAAACAACCGTGAAGGCACGTATTGTGATTGATGGGGGAATGCATTGTGATGTCATCGTCCTTCGTCTCCACAGGAACTAGGTCACCTTCATAACCTCTGTCAGCTTGACGATGACGATTGTTTAATTGTTAACAGATGTCAAAATAATAGTGGGTAAAGTCAGTTGAGATTTGATTCAATATTTCGGACAAGGCCATGACTGAGTGTGAATCAACCAAAAAGTTGGCTTTACATCGCAAAATAGGCTTACTCACTTATTGAAGGACATTACTGACTGATTCAGAAGATACTTTTTGAGTTCTCTTGGTCTACTTTATGAACTTCTATGTTGCTTGTTTGTTTGTTTGTTTGTTTATTTATCTATTTATTTTACCTGACCGGTTACGAAGAATATTGAGTTCTTGTGGTGTACTTTATGAACTTCCGTATGTTGATCTAAACCTTTCTATGATACAGTAACAGGGTTAAGCTGGCTTTGGTTTTGATCTGAATAATGTTTCTAAATAAAAATTTCTTTTAAATGTATTGTGTTATTAGTTAGAATATGTTATAGACTTGTCCTCAACTTCATCATGAACAACAAGAAATCTTTATAAAGGCTTTTAACAGAAATGCTGTACAGAGTTACAGACAGTAAGTAATCCTTAACTGATGCATAGATATTAGGAGAGTTGGCAGTGTTAAACCCTATTTAAATTTTGAATTGTATTAATTTAAAACCATTGTTGTTTGTTATGTGATAACTTATTAGTAGAATTTCGTTACATTACCATTTAAAATTTGAATTGTATAATACCATTATTGTCTGTTATTTAATTACCTTTGTATGTATGTTTTGGATTCAAGTTTTTATTGTTCATGTTTTTATGTGAATGTAGGGCTCTCTGGGAGAGCAGACCACCCTGTTGAAATAAAACTATAATAAATAAATAATACTCACTATTATGTGGAAAAAAAGACAGGAACATAATCTGGGGTCAAATTTTAATCACAACTAATTTACACTCGAACCATCGCAAGGACACGTTAATTCCAATCAAGGCCTATATCTTGGCCGTAATCCCAGCCTCG
Source organism: Strongylocentrotus droebachiensis (assembly GCA_035222895.1). Classification (NCBI taxonomy): domain Eukaryota; kingdom Metazoa; phylum Echinodermata; class Echinoidea; order Camarodonta; family Strongylocentrotidae; genus Strongylocentrotus; species Strongylocentrotus droebachiensis. Next base: position 202,021 of record JAVYIG010003249.1, on the reverse strand, counting down.
CAAGGGAAATTGTATCATAGCCAAGTACATCCCCCATTGAAGAAGGAGATAGCGCCTCGTCATTGTGTCACATGCACAGTTAATGAGGATACAGATAATTATTATCAAAGACAAGAAGAAACACTCGGAAAGAAGGGGGAAAAGCCTTGCCAAAATGGTTGCCATGTGCAATTCGGAGATGCTATGGTGATAATTCATACTTAAGAATAACATGAGGCCAGTATAGTGTACTTGAATTGGATATAAGCCTACCCTAACTGCTTCCTGACAAGTTTGTTTTATTTTTAGAGGGAATCCCAGGGGCTATGTAAACTATCAGGGTTACATGTTTTAAATTTTCTGTTTTATTTGTGAATATTCTGATGTATTTTTGATAACATTTCTGACCATTCCATTCTTTTCATGAGATCAAATGGAATGCTATACAATGGCTATTTGGAAGGAAATAATAGTGGTTTATTTACTCTTTTTTAAATATGCACCGCAGCCCTTGGGCTAAATTCTACAATATATTCACAAAAGTATTTACATGATAACAAATACAATAGATACACTAGAACATAATAATACAACAATTTGTATGCAATTGTTTATTACTCATGAGCAAAATACACACATCTTCAGTTCATGATAAATGTACTCAATGTAATTATCAAAAGATATCCCTATTCTAAAAACAGTTTAAATTTGCAATTATTGTAATATCGTGAAAGAGTAGGCCTATTTCCTTCTACTATTTATTTGCTTTGAACTTAGTTAACTTGATCATTTGTTTTTGTTTTTTGTATTGTTAAGCCTTTCCCCCTTTTTATTCTGATTCTCTTTCTCTTGTGAAAATTAGTTCGATGAAAAACTTTAAGCATGATATTTTTAATCCAGTATTTTCTTTGATGATGTGTACAATAATGTTGACAGGTATATACAGAAGTAATTGCATAACATCAATCTATGAATCAATCATTGCTTTGTATAACTGTTTAATTCTTTGATGAAACAATGCAAAGAAGTAAACAGGGAAATGATTGTAATGTGTCATTTCCAGCTATCCTTTATCATGCGATAATGTTTCCTGTAGGAAGTCTTTGGTCAATTACAAAATAAACAGCTCTGGCAAAAGTCACAATAATATGTATAATGAGTTGTTCAACTCCTGATTTGTCACAACTTTATATTGCTCATTATTTTCTTCAATTGTTGAAAAAGCATTTTGTTGCATGATTATACGTATCTTCCTGTATACTGTTTATGATGTAAAGTCTAAGAATTCTGAGGAAACATTGTGGGGGAGGGGAGCTCATCAAAACTTATATGATCTTGGAATTCTGAGTATAGCACTAGTGTAACGAGTGGGTTTACTACTTACCGTCATACTTACTGACACACTTGAAGCATTTGAATTAATTTCAGTTGATTAGTTTTTATTCGATCAGTTCAGCAGATTAGTTTTTATTGTGTAGTCCAGTATAGGAACTAACAATGTTGTCAAATATGGCTTTCAAAAGAATGCTACATAATGATGGGCAAAATTCAAAATTTATTCTTAAAAGACGTTTTTTGCAATGAAGGATTCCACTGATAATCATGAGACACCATTATGTTTTTCTGTGTAGGGACCCTGTTGTATAAAAGCAGCCTACACCAGGTTAGTTCCCTCTTTTGATATTTCTTTTCTTTCAACATAAAACGAAGAAAATGTGTGCTCAATAGACGAGTAAAACACGATATGAGGAAGAGAATGAAAGAACTAAAGAGGACACAATACTCACTCAATAGACCTACACAATTAAAAGAAAATATTAAGGGGGTAGAGGAGAAGAATAGAGAACAGGTAAAAGCTAATTGCTAATGAATACTTTACGAGTGACGTAAGTTAAGGATAACACGCTCATTTAATCATGACTTTGGCGCGTGCTATATTCATGCCTAAATGTTAATGATCTAAAAGCAAGATTGTTGCTGTAGACAAAAAAGCGTGATAAAAGGAAGAGAATGATAGAACCAAAGAGAACACCATACACATCAGCGATAAAATAATGAGGGTCAAGCAGTACCTCAGCAAAGGTGATTTTCTTCTTCCTCTCGGGGCCCTTCTAGAATGGAATATTTCCTTATGATGGGAACAAGTGACACTGACATCATCTTTATGATGTCATAGGCGACTAAAGCCTCGGTCACACCCCCAAACCGACTTCAGACCGACTCCAAACCGACTCCAAACCGACCGATTCCCGGCCATAGACGTAATGTAATATTGTCGTCCGGTCTGTTTTCGGTCTGATGTCGGTCTCGTCGGTGTGACGGTCTTAAGTATAGGTTTATCTAAGATGACGGAGTAAAAGAAAATGAGAAGGCAATAATGTGAAACATGGAGGGGTGACTTCACAGTTTTACCCCAGTTTAGAGGAAATAACTGTAATGATTGAGTTGTGATGGACATCCTGTGGAAACGTCAGGTACACCTAAGTTAACATCCTGGAGATAAAATGTCAGGTAGTACGTGTAGTAAATTGACATCCTGTGAAAAAACCGTCAGGTGTGGTGAGTTACTTCCCGTAAATAAAGTGGGAAAACAGGTAGCAGTACCTCAGTGAAAGTGATTTTCTTCTTCCTCCGGGGCCCTTCTAGAATGGGATATTTCCTGATGATTGGTGAACAAGTGACACTGACATCATCTTTGTGATGTCATAATGGAATTAACTTAATTGATTTTTGTTAAAACAATTAACCCCTTGCTTTACTTTAGATGCGTGAGAAAAACACACCACAAGGAAGAAATGAACTTTCAAAGAAACGTACTATTTTCACAAGTTGAAACAATTATGAGTACACTTTAGCTTGTAAAGCGTAGTGCATATAATTATTTAGGTTTGTTAAACCATCATCGGAATGTAAACATTGAAATAGCTTTATTTAAAAATGATCATTAACTCAAGCCTGAGCTTTCTTGTTCCACTTTCAAGTGATAAGAACAGGTCAATTTCACATCACCTATGTCCAAGTTTAATGGGTTAATGCTATTATTTGTTTTCACTTTCAATCAAAGTGTGCCCCGTTATTTTAAACAGCTAATCCGGAGTTCACCTTGACCATTCCTATCCCGAACCCTCTGTCTATATATTACCCATTAATTACCATATCCTTGCACTCTTCTTAACTTTACATTCCCCCTAAAAATATTAGAAAGGAACGATCGCCTTCAGTGTCTAGCCTAGATAATGAACATAATATGTCCAACCCTGTCCCCTCCCCGTCTCTCTTTATTCTAAGTTTCCCTTTCTCGTTATCTATCCAACTCGTAGTTTGTCTTATAGTTCTATTTATATTCCCGCCCAATATACTCTGCATCCACTTGCTAATTATTATTATTCATTTTTCTCTTTCTTTGTGCTTTCACTCTTCCTTAATTTCACTTTAATGTCTACCATTTTTAAGTGCAATTATTCATAATCATTGGAAAGTAATATTAATTCTCAAGAAAGCATGCACACGGTAGTTAAATATTTGTTCATAAAAATAAAAAATGATTTACATATAGATTATCAAATCCTGTTCAATTAAACTTGAAACTATCAGTGAAAAGTAAAAAGTGAGATTCCCCTGGACGCTTTCTGGTGGGATCAGCCTTATTTTAGCTAGGGCCAACAATGTACAAGGATTTGCTATTTTATAGATGTAGATTTGTAACATGAAAACAAAATACTAAATGTCTGCAAATATAATCACTGGTGTTCTGTATCAAAATACACCCATATCAGTTTCTTGACTTCTCTTTTATTCTCACAGTTGACTTCTGTAACAGTATTTTTCCTGTTATGTTGTAAAAATCATTTCATGTCTAGGTGCATGAATGAGTCTCACTCCCTGGAAGTGATTGATTTCCCGCCATCTTAGCTCTTAAAAACAACTCCTTCGTTTCGTCCAACATGAGAGGCATGAGACCCGGACAAGAGAACATCTTTCTTTAGAGCATTGCATTATGGGGGATAGTGGATCATTAAAAATCTAAATTCATTTAATCTTAGACGATTTAACTTATTCTTTAGTTTAAGATGGGGGCCTAGTTACAAGGGGTATCTTGAAAGTGATAAAACAAGCCTTTAGCAGAATCATGCCATTTTTGTCTTAAAATGGGAGGTACATCAAAGAAACGCTGAAATGGGTATTTTTGACCTCTTTTCATTATTGTGTATAAAAGTGTTACTTCTGACTTGTGGTTGTTTAACTCTTCTTTAAAAATGCATTTGTTTTCTCCTTTGTCCGTAAAATATTGCACATATATCTATGAAATTATGAAATTTGATCAAGTAGGCCGACACTCTTGCTCCTCTGTTATATACAATTACATCAGAAATGGGAATTCAATTCATGTCAACCGTTTTCACCAGAATCCCACGTTACATTGTTATCTTGTTTTTGTGATGGAAGAGAGGTTTTGCCAACATTGGAACATCTGATATAGAGCAATAATTGTCCATTCCAGAATCATGTCCTTAAAAGAGTGCAAGCAGTGGAAATTGGTTGAAGAATATGACTTCAGAATACTCTCATGATTTCCATGAATTTTGTCTTTAGCTTTGAAAAACCGTTTTTGTGATGGAAGAGTGATTTTATCAACAGTGCAATATCTGATGTTGAGCAATAATTGTCTATTTCAGAATCATACCCTTAAAAGATTGCAAGCAGTGGAAATTGGTTAAAAGAATGACTCCAGAATTTTCCATCACGATTTTCATGATTTTGGTCTTCAACTTTGCTGACGAGCAAAATAAACCATTCACGAAAATAGACTTCAGGTTTTAATGCTATGGCGCCATCTACGTTAAAAGCATGAACGCACGGCATTTGACAGAAGTCAAAAAGCACTATTATTAGTCTTTTGTGGAAACGGAAATTGTGTGGCCATGACCCGCTTCAGTTAAAGCCTTTGTATCGTAAATTAGAAATTAATACCCATCATTTCTGTTTTTCTGCTCAAATCAGAGAGAGGAAGGTCAGAAAGATTATGACTGGGTTTTAATGGATTCTTCTGTTCTATTTCTGCTTTCGTGTATGTTTTTAATTACATTTCTGCAAATTCTTTTCTATTATTTGTGTTATGGCTTTTTGCCAATACCACAAATATATCAATGGATCATGAACAAAATATTGAAGCAGATGAATTAATATTGATGAATTGAAGCAAAATTGTGCAATCCTATATTTTGACCGAAGCTAGAACTCGAATTTTCACATATTTCACCTTTTTTGGTGATGTAAAGACACAGAAGTAATGCAATGTAAACGAAACGGCCAAATCTGATCAATGAGTTATACACCTCCATTATTCCACTGTTTTTAGGCATCCTCCTTCTCAATTTGTATTAATAAAGGATTTCAGATGCTGCTTGCTTTCTCAGCCTATCAAATAGTCAAAGTAGGTCAAAATGAGCCAAATAATGCCCCGACTTATGAAACGTGAACTTCACTGACCTGTGGCCTTTAAAAAAAGGATGGTTGTATGAAAGAACAGGGTCACTCTCTGTACCCTTGGCCTGCCCTGCCTTGGGGTACGGCAAGCCCAGGTCAAATAGTTTCCCTCTTATTATAACGAACAAGAGCAACTCTAGGTCAATGGTTTGATATGATAGGCGAACAGGTGCCGGTGTTCATCGTGGTGATGTTAGGTAGTAGCATTGGTTTTGGGGATGGAGAACTGGAGATGGTGGTGGTGATGATGTTGATGATTATGACGATGATGATGATGTTGGTGGTGGTGGAAATGGTGGTGGTGATGATGATAACGATGATGATGATAGTGATGATGATGTTGGTGGTGGTGCAAATGGTGGTGGTGATGATGATGATGATGGTGATGATGATGAGGGTGGTGGTGGTGGGGATGGATATGGTGATGATGATGATGATGATGATGACGGTTGTGGTGGTGGGGATGGATATGGTGATGATGATGATGATGATAATGATGATGACGATGATGATGATGGTGGTGATGATGGATATGTTGATTGTTATGATGATGGTGACGATGATGATGATGGTGATGATGATGGTGATGATGATGGTGATGATGATGGTGGTGGTGGTGATGATGTGGTGATGGATATGGTGATAATGATGATGATGATAATGATGATGATGATAATGATGATGATGATGATGATGATGATGGTGATGGTGATGATGATGGTGGTGATGGTGATGATGATAATGATGATGATGATGATGATGATAATGATGATGGTGGTGATGGTGGTGGTGGTGGTAATGGATATGGTGATGATGATGATAACGATGATGATGATGATGATGATGATGATGATGATGCTGATGATGATGATAACGATGATGATGATGATGATGATGATGATGTTGATGATGATAATGATGATGATGATGATGATGGTGGTGGTGGTGGTGACGATGGTGATGATGATGATGATGATGGTAGTGGTGATGATGATGATGATGATGATAATGATGATGGTGGTGATGGTGGTGGTGGTGGTAATGGATATGGTGATGATGATGATAACGATGATGATGATGATGATGCTGATGATGATGATGATGATGATGGTAGTGGTGATGGATATGGCGATTCAATTCAATTCAATTCAATTCAATTATTTTTCCTCTTTCAATCGTTCATATTTACAATAATGGTACATTTTAACATATTCACATATTTATATACATATAGATCAATTCGCACAATACAATACATTAACAAAAACATGAAATTGAAAGGGAAGATTATGATGATGATGATAATGATTATGTTGTTGTTGATCTTGGTTGTGGTGGTATTGACGGAGATTGCGATCAGTGATCATCATCATAATGACGACGACGATGATTCTGACTTAACCATGCAAAATCATGATTTCATATTTTGCTGGCATTCCATATAATAATTTAAATGGAAAACATGTAACCCGTCGATCTCGTATGAATCACAAAAAGGGTTTGATGATGAAGTCAAATTTGAGTCATTGTTGTCTAGGGGGTGAGTAACAAGGCTTTGTCCACTTTGTCTCCATTCCTCTCTGTGTGTCTGGAATCCTGGCCATGGCTTGGAGGAGTCACGCTGAGAACAAAGTTCATGTACATCTGGGAGAGAGGGGGAGCGTAGTCTACTATACCAAACCATATCAACGCCACTTTTGTTGTATTGTTTTATTTGGGGACTGCTAAAACAAATAGTTTTCTATGTTGATAGTATGATTGTTGATAATTATTTTCCAGGACTAGTATCATCATCATCATCATCATCATCACCATCATCACCATCATCGTCATCGTCATCATCATCATCATCACCATTATCATCATCATCATCATCATCATCATCACCATCCTCACCAATCACCATCATCATCATTTCTTATTACATTGTTCACAAAATGCTACTAACTTGAGCATCTTGTTTACATACTTTTCTCGTCTGCATCTTTAGTTTTCAAATAATCAACTATCATTATTTTCTTCTTCAAAATGATCCAAATTGATACGGATTCTTGCATAATTATTATAGGGATATACTATTGAAGTTGGTGCCCTATAATGGGCTTTCCCAATTGACCTAAATCCGCCAGATTTACTCCACCCAACTAGACCAAGTAACTACAAGTCTTGTATAATTTTGGTATGTTGGGTCTTTGGTTGCAATCAAAACCTTTGGTCATTTGCTTTAATAGCCCCCCCCCCCCCCCCTCGAGATATAGGTGTGAGGATACGAAGACTGCATACTGTCTGAGAGATGAGACTAGTACTTAGTGATGCGGTCCTGTTTGGAAGCTGAGATGCTAGCTAAAACGGATGTCTGGTCGAGCAATCCTGAGCCTTTGTTCACCCAGATGATGAAGTCTTTGTTGTGTCCTACAAGCACCCAGACGGACCCATTCTCCTCCCTTTTCTTCCTTTCCTCTGTTCTTCTTGCTCAATCTCTTTGTGACAAGTATCCTCATCTCATCTGTAGATTTCTGATTTCTGTCTGTCTCTTCCTCTTAATGATAAAATCTCTTGTAGTCCTTGCCATTTTTCTACGTTTCCTTCTTTTCCAACCTTCTCTTTGTATCCCCTTTCTACTAAAAACATATTTCTGTTTGCTTGTTTCTTCTCTTTATATTATGCTTCTTTTTATTTCATTGTCTTTCGATGTCTGATTGCTCAATCTTTCTGCCCCTCCCCTTCTCCCTCTGCCCCTCTCTCTCTCTCTCTCTCTCTCTCCCTCTCTCTTCCTATCTGCCTCTGCCCCTGTCTCTGTTTGTCTGCCTACCTCACCCCCCTCTACCACCCTCCCTTATTTTGAGGATCTATAGCAAATTTCATTTTTACAAACTATCCCAAAGGCCTATGATTAACTACAAAACATTCAATCATGTATACCATTTTCATTGATCATCAATGCTATCGATTTGACTCTCTGCTCTGACTTGAGCAAGATAATTGTCATCATAAAAAAGGGTACTACCCCAAGCCCAGGAAGCTATTTAGCATCATCATATCATGCTCTCTCGTCGGACTTGTAATTTCAAGGTCCATTTCCATATTGAGATGCATGAGAGATACTCTCTGTATATATATATACCGACCCGGTGAATGCACTCAAGTCAAGACATCCAGCAGGTTCATTGACAAAGACTTGATTATGACTCATCAATGGACTGAGATGGATGGATGGATGGATGCCCGGGATGGCATCCTCGCCTCGTCATCTTCTTGGATTGTGATGTCACAATGCACTGCTCCCATCATCATCATAACCGAACCTCCATGACCGTCCGCCTGTTAGGAGCCAGAAGGGCGTTAAGTCCGTGCTAAAAGATATGAGTTAATTCCCTTCTGACTTTTAATAGATGATTTAATCTGACCGTATGGGAAATTAAAATAGTCACCATGGATATGATGCCCAGTGCAGTGTTCCTATCAGACCATTTGTAGATCTTTAGCTAATGATAACTGTACGATACCATGATCATTCTTGTAACTATTGACAGGTTCTATATTTCAATTCAATTTATTAATTCCATAAAATACAAAGACATGACATCATTTACATGTTCTAGAATTGTGCCTTGTGAATTGCCAAAATCACAGGGATTCTTTTACAATCATAATAATAAAAGACATACAGAATACAAACAAAGCACGAAACTAAACGATATCTTGATGAATACTGTTTCTTTCGCTCAAGATTCAATAAAAGAACATTCTGCTTAGAGTCAGAAGGGCACTTACTCACGTAATTTTACATTAGATGCCATTCTTGCTCCCAGAGGATGATCTATCATGAATTACTTTATTTTATTTTGGTATTATCTTCTGTCTGAATGACTCCTGCCTATCTGGATTGTCAGAGGGGTTATAATGAGCCATGGAATACTATGAATAGCACATGCATGGGATGGTTTGGATTCCTGGGATGACTGTGGGTGTACAAAGGGGAATCCATTACACTCTACCAGCTAGGTATATAGGTAAAACAGAAAAAGAGAGAGAGAAATTATAGTAAAGGAAATAGAGAGATGAGATATGAGAGAGAGAGAGGGAGAGAGAGAGAGAAAGAGAGAGAAGAGAAAGAGCAAGAGAGAGAGACGGAGACAGAGACAGGGACATAGAGAGAGAGAAAGTACAAGGGAGTGGAGAGTTTACTGAGAAAAAGAGAAGAAGAAAAGAAGGATTGTATAATAAGCAACTACTCGTCTTACTCTCAATACTGGGCCTATTCAAGAATAGCACCTTTAACCAAAAATAAATAAATGAAGTAATTTGTTTACAGAGGGGGAGTGGGAGATGGAGAGGGATGGAGAGAGAGAGAGAGATAGAGAGAGAGAGAGAGAGAGAGAGAGAGAGAGAGAGAGAGAGAGAGAGAGAGAGAGAGCACGAGAGAGAGGGAGAGAAAGAGAGAGAGAAAGTGAGACTGGTTGGCAATACTACCTCAATATGACCTTGTAGTATCAATAATCTGAATGGATGCCTTCGAGGTGAGATAGGATGACAGTCCCATCAGTCTATCTGAGAGTAGGCCAAAAGGTTTGTGATCTCAACGTAGAGTAACGCCAAGAGGAGGAAAGATTGGCAAGATCCAGGGTTGTAATGAGAATAGTGATCATCAGGGGAGAAATATTGGCAACAATTATATTAAATGCATTATGATTGCTTCATACAGGGGCATGGTGCCTTTGGATTTGTTTGATTACATCACTTCAAACAGTGCTCCAGTGTTGCGACCCTGGCAGGCATCTCATGTAACTGGGACCTGGGATCTTGGTGTGTTTGTGCTGATCCTGTGAAATGCAAGGCATCCATCCATACATGGAGCGCAATCCATGATGATGTCATGTTACTGTAATTGCATACGATAGGAGCTTTGTTGCCTGGGGCTTGACAGTCAGATGATGATGATGAAACATCAGTCGTCCCCCTTCTGGGCTTCTGGGACAAAAACCATCGTCCCTTTCCCTCCTTCCCTTGTCCCCCTTCTCTCTCTCTCTCTCTCTCCCATATAATTTACATAATATATATATACATATATATTTCGCACTATCTCTCTCTCACCCTCTACTCCCTCCCTCCATCTTTCTCTCTCTTTCTATATCTCCCTCCCATCCCTCCCTACCTCCCTACCTCCATCTCTATTTCGATATCTCCCTTCCCCCTTCTCCCTTCCTCCTTCTCCCTCTCACTTCCTCCTTATCCCTCTCTTCCCTCCCTCCCTCTATCTCCTCTTTTCTATATCTCCCTTCCTCTCCTCCCTCCTGCCCTCCATCTATCTCTCTCCTTCTATATCTCCCTTTCTCCCTCCATCTCTCTCTCTCTTTCTATATCTCCCTCCCTCCCTCCCTACCTCCCTACCTCCATCTCTATTTCGATATCTCCCTTCCTCCTTCACTCTCTCTTCCCTCCCTCCCTCTATCTCCCCTTTTCTATATCTCCCTTCATCTCCTCCCTCCTCCCCTCCATCTATCTCTCTCCTTCTATATCTCCCTTTCTCCCTCCCCCTCTCTCTCTAGATCTCCATATCTCTCTCCCCTCCCCCTCCCCCATTCCCCTCACCCTCCCCTTGTTTGCATAGCATACCAATGACTCACATACAACACTCTGACTCATCACCCCCAAATGACTCAAACAGAAATATGATTGCACCCTTCTCAAGCGATAATACCCTTATTTTCAATCCATGATGATTTCTCTCAAGCCACTAAATCCAAAAACAGGATCACATGAAACAATATTATGCCAATTTTATTTTAGTATATTCCCTTCTCTTTTCTTTATTTCGTCTTCCCTTATCTCTTTTCAAAAATTCCTTTTTGATCTTTAGATTTTTTTTCTTTCTTTGTACAATTAACCTAAAAGATGAGAATTAAACCTCTCCACATTTAGGTCGTAATGCAGGGAATATATTTGTATTTATATTAACTTTATGGAAAGATTCCAAGATCTCTTTGATAAACATTTTTATTTTATAAATTGCAATCTTGCAAGAAATACTAGATTGCAATTCCCTCCGAATTGTATCCCTACACCCTTTTGCCATACGAGGGTGGCGTACCTAAACATGATGTTTCTGCCTTAGAGCTGTAAGACTTTACGTCATACACTTTTATACAGGGTAAGCGCCCTTCTGGATCTCAACAGATGAAATTGATACATTTATTTTGATAAAATTTATTTTTATAAATTTATTTTGATAAATATTTTAGAAGAGTTTAATCTAATCCTCTACTGACAAAAGTGCTTTAAATAGGACTTCCAAATATGAAATATATAGATATAATAGACTCCCCAATACGCGATGGTTTCATAATAAAAGATACAGCAACAAAAGAAAGAATTCTGCTAATCGGATCATTGCGTCTGCCTGTGTAACTTTGTGAAGGTGACTTTCTCAGTTTCTTTTTGTGTGTGACCTAACGAATATGTATTACATCAGCTAGATCGTCTACCGGCACATTGAATAGAGTTTCGGTCCTACCAGCATTAGTGGTATATGAACACAAGCCATGTGTACATTATATCCGAGACATACCAAAAAAGCAGAGTGATATTATTCATAGATTTTGACACTTTTTAATAGTGATTGGATAATGATGTGAATCGAAGCCATCTCATTAAAGTCATGACAACTTTGGGGAAATGACGTAAAGATAATTTGATTACTAAACTTGGTTTGGACACTTTCTTCTTGGAACAAACTTTAGAGAAACTGAGGATATTATAAAGCTACCTTGTACTATGGAGTTGCGTTCTACTGTCTCATCGAAACCATTCCCTTGCATTACTCTGTGGTTTGAATGTCTAACCGCCACGTCCTTCATTTCTTTTCTAAGAATGGACTTAAAAAGCGGGAAATAATTTCATTTTGTTAGAATTTAGGCTACACCGTTGTTTGCATTCATTTCTTTACTGTTGAGTAGTCACAATGAAAGATTGGAATGTGGGTGCCTCTGTAATGTGAGCCTCGACCGCTTGGTGACCCGGCCCACAGTGTTATACATGTATAACTGTGGCTACTGAAGAAAAAAAAGTTGAAAGAAAATGAACAAAAAAAAGGCTCAGTCATGCCAAAAGAATTATAAGGGATTGTATGACTTGATTTATATTTAGTGAAATGTACTATTCTATTTATAGCAATCATTGATAATAATAGAAGGATATCATCAAAATATGTCAAATGTAATATCGTAATAGTTACATAATTTGATCGTATAGAATGAATGTTCATAAGCAAGTATGCCTGTCGTAGCTGTATTAAAAACTGAGTTTTGCCAAAGGCCTGCTATGTATATGAATATACTTTAAATTACGTAAAATTTAATTATTAATATTGCTGACATCAAGAGAAGTTTCTGCGAAATGTGTGTGTGTGTGTTTGTGTGATAGTCGACAAGAAATTGTTGACACCTATTAAAAAAAAATTGGAACTATACATAGTACACATGTTGATGGACATTTACAGTTCTGGTACACTAACCCCCCCCCCCCCCCCCCTCATTAAAAACAATAAGAGTCTTTCGTTTTCCTCTCTCTTTAACTGAAATATCAACCAAACGAGAGGTCAAACAAACGGTTTAAATTCGTGTAGTTACTATCTAAATCACCTTATGTTTCCCTTATTTCTTGTCTCTTGCATCTCCTGTCAATTGTTCAAAAGGATCTTTAGTAAAAAGAAAAAAGAAGAAAAAAGAAAACGTTGTAGGAAGTTGTGTCTATAAAGATAAACACGATAACACATCACGATCTCTACATTTAGTTGTAACTGTTGTCATTAATGGGCTTTTGTTGAAATGTTCGAACATATCTTTTTACTGATAAATTGCAAACTTCCACAATTTCCTCTTGTCTGTAGACCCTAATAAGGCAATTGAGATTTCTACTCGCATTGTCGAAATAGAAAGATATTTAGCCTTTCTGTTCTGAATGAATAATATTGATGGACTATATCGTCAAAGTGAGAACGATCTTATGTCTCTGGTCATATAGTTCACAATTCGTTGTGTTTGATTTGTAGATTTGTAATGTTCTGAGAGAGAAAACAAGGTTCGTGCATACGTTGAATGTTAAATGCAGGAAGCTGCAACTCCTGGTAAATGGAATAAGGTGTATTAATGTTAATAGTATGTGGCCTTCGGAATGTCTGGTAATAAGAGACTAGATAACAGTCCTCGGTGAGGGAGGAAACATAATCTTCTTCCAGGTCAATAGAAACATACTACTAGGTCACATTCCGCAGGAGGTCATGACGAGGTCAGACGCCAAGGGGTCGGGGTTGTCTGCGTATAGGTTCTGATAGCCAGAATCAAGACGAGGGTAATACTTACGAAAGTTTTTCACCTCCTGGACTTGTTCATGAATCATTCTGGAACGCTGGAAGAAAACATACCATACATTCTACAAGTTCGAGTAAAATTATAACCATTAATGTGTTTAAAACTTTAAAGAGGATTTAGCTGTTTACATTAATCTTGCCAAAGCCTGGTCTGAAAAGTGCGGTACTTTGAAATCATATGCAAATTGATTTGTTTTTTTGTTTTTTTAATAAATAGATCACTCTTTCTTTGAATTTGAAATGAAATTGATGAGATGGAGTGTAGTAAGAGATACGATCTTAAGAAAGTGGGTTTTTTGGAGGGGGTGGGCTATAGCGCTGCCTATAATCATTTTATGTCAATGTCACTCACGTAAAAAAATTATTTGCGCCTTTAAAATGTTTGCAATTGGAGATATAATTACGCGAACGAATGACAAGGGCGAGGATCCTGTTGGGGGGGGGGGGGGGTTATCATCCTGATCAAACAAACCATCTTATCACATATCAAAATTCTATGAGGACATCCTCAATGGCAACCTTGATGTAACCTTGGAAAACATCCTTCGGGCAGTGACAAGCAGCCAGAAGTAGACTCGGTATATTAGTTCAATAACTGACATTTATTTTCTTTTTAACCCTTTCAGGGAACTTATTTCACATAATTATCTACAATGTTCACAGTAACACTATAATACACATACAATTACAATACCATCTTAGCATATCAGTCAAAGCTTTTACCTGTTTTTCATTAACCGTTGCTTTTGTTTTAGAATTTAAATGTCACATCAATTCATACTTTTTTCAAGTTCAAATCAGTTGAAAGAGCTTCACCATTCATTTTGCTTTTTGTTTTTCAAATTTGTAACGTAGTTCTTACAAATAACATTGTTATTTCAATAGCATAATCCCTTTGGTATACATGAGAGTGAGATGATTCCGTGACAAAGGCTGAAGAATAATGCTGATTATTTGTCTCATATTCTAATAAATAACATTAAAGTTAATGTTTTTCCTGCCGCCCTGCTGTCGAATATCTAGGATTCTAACCAGGCTGCCATGATGATGTGCCCCCACCCCCTCCCAACAACAAAATAATTACTGGTATTTGGATGTTTCAACTTGTACGAAGAAATCACCCAAAATTATGACTTTCCCCATTTTGTAGGCTGTTTAGTAACTTAGTACTACGTTGGAAGAAAAAAATAGGTCCCTCTCTGCAAATTTTATTTTTACCTTTTAGTCAAACAAAGTAGGTCGAACCTCTCCACTTCAATATGGTTTCCACTTTCGCAACACACCAATAATGAACAAGCAATAATCCTCCTACTTGCAGCTTCCCATTTATTTATTTGGATGAATTTGCATCGAGAATCCAGAACATCTGTTAAATCGTTTACAGTGTCTAGCTGCTGTCCTCATAAGGTCAATCTCGGAGCAATATGGTGACCCGAGCTGACCTCATTAGCATATCTGTCAGGGAGGAATGTCGGGGTGAGGAGGTCTACCGGAACTAGTCTTTCAAAGCAGACTGGAGTTTGAAGAAAGGGAGTGGCACTGTGTGTACCGTCATTCAAATAACTATTTTATAGCAAAATGAGTTGTTATGAAACAGAAAGAATATGCTCGGCGCAAAATGTAGTAATGGTACATCTCACAGTGATGAATAATTATGATTATAATTATGATTACGTTGATTTTCGAATAAAGACCAATTTTTCTTTGGCTTCAAAATCATGAACAAGAGAGATAGAGAGACAGAGGGAGGGGGGACCAAAAAAAAAGTAGTTTTTAGAATATGATGAGGTGTTGTATAGGTAACGACTCACCTGTGTGTTGATAGACCTTTACTTGAGGAGAACAAAATATATAACTTTGTACCCACAGCTGCAGTGCTAAATTTCATTCAAAGAAATCTAACGGTCTGATTTCGTGGTTGAGTAATAATAGAACTGAGCCTACGATTTTGTGGTCAAGGCCATGGCTTCGGGAGAGTCGGTTTATTGCTTGACCATCTGGACCTCTGACTGGTCAAGCGAGCTAACCGCATTGATCATAAATTATTCATACTTTCATACTAATCGGATGTAGAGCATATAGTGACTATAGTCTAGAGTAGATTTCCCTCGAAAGAAGCAATTATTGGCATACTAATTTGGCTTTCATAGCCATAGGGGAAGATTGGCTTCAAGTCATAATAATAATGATAATTACTGAGGACGTAAATCATTTAAACAGACTCACTTTTTTGTCAGACAAAGGGGCTTAGAGTTATTTTTGTTAGAGCCACCGAATTGTTTGAAATTTAGAATCACGACACTAGGCAATCCCAAACTTTTAAAGCTATTCATCGTGGAGAAACTATAATTATAGCCTATTATTATAGGCCTGTATGATTACAACTTTTCCACTTAGGAATAATATGAATGTGTGCTATAATGATTTGAAACCAGTAAGTTTCAAATAAAAGAATGACCTTGCTCCCTCCTTTTCATACGAAGACGGAAAACGCATGAAATATATAGTCAGCATTTATTTCATAATCAAAATTGCCAGTGGTACAAATAGATCATAGTTGTACAGATATATATCACAATGTAGCAAACATGGCCCAAAGGCCTACATGTAAATCATCGTAAAAACCAAGAACAATGCTATTCCAATCTTACGTCAGTCTAGAGCAGAAACTTTGTTCCTTAGGGGTACCATTTCCTTTAATTATTTTATCCATTTATCAATCAAATGAAAAACAGACAAAATCTTATGTTATTTTTCACAAAGAATACCCCTTTTTCACCTCTCTCATTTAAAGGTGAAGGCCTAGGTCTATTTTTATTATTTGGTCCCCTACTTTCAAGTTTCAGACAGTCAGGATATGCGACAACGATGATTTATGACAAAGGAAGTAAAGTATTGCCACAGACACTGGCTGAATCTTCTTGGTAATTATAACTTTCTTGAAATAGATTACTTTTGCAGAAACGATGTTGGCAGGAAATTCTGTAATATTCAGAGGAAATCACTGCAGTTTCCATGATGGTTCAGGAGTTGACCTTTTCGCAGGCGGGATTGATAAGGTGAAAATCGTTTCGAAATAAAGTAGGTCAAATCGTTAAAGATCTGGTTTTTCCCCAAGACACATACATGCAGTGGACTGAAACAAGTGATTTGGCGGTGTTGGGGGGGAAGTTGTGGACGGTAAATTATTGGGAAATAAGTCGTGGATGATTCCAGAAATCACGCACTTTCTTGTTAATTTTTTTAGCTGGCCAATCGCAATTTTAGTATGTATTATCAGAGTACTGATTTGGCTTTGAGTAAATATTTTGTCTTTTTTCATTGAAACAGCATTCTTTAAATTCACGTTTTAGGTATAATCATACATTTGATTAAAAAGCAGTATACATAGATAACATATATCTTTGTGGCGATAATGTACAAGCAACAGATAGATGCATGTATAGAGATATATTTGTTGTTTTTGTGTGTGTAGATATTAATATATTGTGATAGATAAACATGTATATGTGTGAAGATATGTAAGAAACAGTATTCAATGGATACATATTGTGATATATAAACTTATATCTTTGTGGATATATATAAGAAACAGTATCCAATAGATAAATAGTGTTACAGGCCTAGATAATAATGAATAGGAAGATGGACTGTTGTTCGAGTTGAGATGGATAATGTGTTCGGACGAGATATATTCGATTGAAATCGTCAAGATGATAGTGAAAGGGGATAACGGAGCAGATGAAGTTCCTGAGAGATCAATAAAAATCTATGTTTCCATGCCATTCTCCTCCCAGATAGATGTAGGGCTGCCTGCCTGGAGGTGGATGAACCCGAGAAATCGGAGAACTCATTTGCATAATTTTCATTTCCAATATCTCATCTTGTGAGTCATAAGCGTGTCAGGTCATGGTCTACCTCCCAGGCTTTATATTTATAAATGTTTTTGTTTTAAATCTCAATCACTATTTAAATCAAGTCATAATGACAATGATTATCGTTTTTATTTCATGATCCCTTTACTGATCCATATATTAAAAAAAGAGAAAATCTTCCTCCGCTGGCATGGCAAAAACAAATGAATAACATCGGAGTAACAATGAATTATTTCACATCTTGACGAGAATATTGTCATAATTATCGGCAGTTCATCTCATCTCGTATCCGCTCATTAATTTTCCTCGTATAATATTGTCCATAACAAACTAACGTACATTATTCATAACAAGATAGCACATGCGGCAACATGTGTTTTGGCAAGATGCCAGCTCCATTGTGTAGGAAACTCGGCTGAGCATCAATAATGACATAATTTCTAAATAACGGTGGGAGTACGGGGGACTTCGTACAGATTTTCTGTTAAATGCTGGTAATCTCTGTATTCACCGGAAGTTAAACAATACATTCAACCCCCGTGCAGAAGTTCAACAACACAAGTTTGTTTGGATGATAACATCCTCGATTTTAGAACGATATCCCCTTGTTTTTTAATGATTGTACTTAATTGGTGTGTGGAAGGGTGTGCTTGAGTAAAAGTTGTTACCCTGGATATAGAGCTGTTTTGAGATTCGGTAAAATTGCCAAGGTTCATTAAATAATGTTATCATAAATCTATTAGTCTTTTTCTATTTCCCATTTATCCATTACGCGTGAATATTTAGGCTTTGGGTTGTTGAAAAGAAAAGGAGATACTAGTAGTCGTTCCTACCATGAAACCATCTCCCCTGCCCATGCTGTAGGGCCAAGAACGGTCGGTCTACTTGGTACCTGATAGACCTACGAGGCTATCCCAAAGCCTGACTGAACAAAGCCATAGAACGCAAACTATTTCTCAAGTCTTGAAGAATCTTTGATGTTTGTTATAGCGAGGCTATCATGCTATCTCGCATATACACCTTCCTTGAAACTTGGACTCTATCTTCATGATTTACTCAAGAAAAGGCTTCTCCTGTGGTCATCGAAGTACTCTACCCATGGAGAGCGTATAGAGTATAGTCCAGAAATTATTGGGGGTTACCGGGATGACTTGGGACACCAGTCGTACTCGTTGAATTAACGCAAATTAACAAGACTATTGATTATTGGGGTGTAGGAAGAATCGTAAGTCGTCTTTCACGTTCTCTTTTCTATTTTCCCTCCCCCCCCCCTCTCTCTGTCTCTCTCTGTCTCTCTCTGTCTTTGATTTTTTTTTTGTGGGGGGGGGGGGGGGGGCACATACCCTCGTGTCCCGTCCTGGGGCAACGCCACTATCATCCACTTGTCCTCTCCTAGAAATAAAGGGCTTACTTCGAATCATCGGTCATCGCGTTCGGTCGGGTGGTACTGTCGCGTTACTTACATAATTTTCATAAAACGAAAGCGGAAGGTGGCGCGACCTTTCGTAGATTGGCCGTACGGTTCTCACAAAGTGCCGGGTAAATTGAACCAGGCCATTTACAGATGAGACGGTTTATTTCACAAACATTACCCCGACATTTTGTGAATAAAGGGGCACTTTTTTTTTTTTTTTTACAAAAGGTTGCGTAACGCGACCACCCGATCCGACGCGATGACCCGATGATTCGAAGTAAACCGAAATGAAGATGAGACAACAATTTCCAATCCTGTTTCAAGGAATCACTTCTTATTCGACGTAACACAATGGCTTGGCGTACTGCCCATCGCTACAACCTGTCTAGTCTACGCATTCAAACCCTTGATGGATTGTAAGTCAGGTGTTGTGAAAACAAAAAAGGGCTCAAGCAACACAAATCACATGATTTGTCACGTTTTATTCTAACGAGCCATAGAATTGCATGAGCTATTGTATTTCCATAGTGCAGAACGAAAGCCAAATAGCCAATATTTATTTGCTTTTCTCTCTTAAGACTAATGCCCCAAATGTGACCGTTTTCAGAAACTATTCGAACACCTGAAGGTTTTCCAATGAAGTGTTTGCACAGTACGATGAACGTGATCACTACCAGGAAAATATTACAAATTATGATGATATTAATTTTGTTTGTCTCATCAACAAGACAGTGTTCTTCATGATGAAAGTCTCACCGTGAAGTTATGCCGACGTAGATCAATGGGCAGCGGGCCATTATTACGTCACACGAAACTTTCCTTTTGATAGATATGGAGCTACGCAACTGAAGATCCACAGAATGATAACGTACACGATCACAATAGAGTTATGACACAGGTTATGATAGCCGCAAGTGAGATAAAAACATTCGCTGACTGTCTCATAGAATTTAGTCATAATAATAGGAGTAGGGTCGTACGTGATTAAAACTCGAATCATGCGTTAGTCCGAAAACTGTTGTCATGTTTATGGCATTATATTAACCCTTTACTGATTATTCGTCGTCTTTTTTTTTCTTCAATGTGGGGCTGCAAGGCGAATGTTATTTCTCAAAAGAGGAACAGAAAATTAAAAAATGCAAAGAACCAGATTCAATTAATCAAGAAACGACACAGTTGGTTATTTATTTGCATTCGCCGATTCTCTGCCGCAGTAATGAGGAAACGAGAAAATCTGGTATAGGAAGAGATCCCTTCAACGTAAATCTTGAGTAATATCACAACACCCGGAATACCTTACATGATGGATATAAGCGTTATTTAGGAGCAATTAATATTCATTAGTATTTGCTTTCTAAGTTTCGAGTACACAGTCAAGCATTTTAACATAATTATTAGATGTATGGAAAATACATGGGTGCTTTCACTTTGTACCTGTAAGATCCAGAACCACATTGTTCAGTGGTCATCCATACATCTCATTCACGTAGTTCGGACTAATTTCTTTCAAAGGAGTGACCAAACAAATACCACTCCAGACAGTCATTCGTTTCTCACAAGGATTTCTCCGAAGTTAAACAAATTGTATGCAAATGACTAAAGCATTATAATAGCCTTCACAGTACTGTCACTACTCACTAGCATGTTAATGCGTGTCATGTCGTTAATTCGTTTCAATGAAACGTTGCATTATGCGGCTAACCTTCGTTTTATTTAATCTATCTAAAAGGACACATTTCCTAATAAGGTCATCCCCAGGTATCTTATCAACATACAAAAGAATAAGGTCGCACATTGTGCAAGACAGGGAGGCTATAAGTAATGGACCTTGCACCAAGGAGGTGCTACATGTGTATTTAAAATACTAATTGTTTGCATTCGAGGCAGTTTTTTCTTTTTAGGGAGAGAATGTCAATTGGATTTCAGGGAACAAGGTAAAACCCGATTGCGAAAGAACGGTGCAATCGATGTGTCACAAAAGTACGCACACGTTTTCCTTTATGGGAAATTTGTTAAATCATAAGAAACGGTCCGACAGCGAAACGTTTTATTAATCAGTTATGTATGCTAGATCACCATCTGCTCAAGGATGTATGTTCATTTACTAAATTTGTAACACTTTTCTGTCTCCCGCCATTATTATTAAGAACATTACACAAGAATCCCTGGTATACATGCCTGGCTCTTGACATTTTTCTACCTAGCCAGAGCAGTAAAAAGAGGTTGTGTGTTTGTGTGGGGGGGGGGGGGGTGTGTCACAGATAGAATAGCAGAAGATGTGGACAGGAATTAAAAAATATATAAAGTTCGAGAAGAAATGACACTACATCATAGAAATTGAAAAACAAGACAATCAAACACACTGAAAAAGGGGACAGGGGGGGGGGAGAATAAAAGAATAGAGAAAAAGATTAGAGAGAGAGAGAGATAGAAGACAGTGATGTTAATATAGAGAAGTGAGAGAGTAATAGACAGAAGAGGAAGAGAGAGAGAGTTATAGAGAGAAGTGAGAGAGTAATAGACAGAAGAGAGAGAGAGAAATAGAGAGGAGAGAGAGAGAGAGAGAAGTGAGAGAGAGGGTAAAGGAGAGAAGTGAGAGAGAGGGAGAGAGAGTAATAGAGAGAAGAGAGAGAGAGAGAGTTATAGAGAGAAGTGAGAGACTAACATAATATAGAAATTAAAAAGTATAATAGAAGTGAGATAGAGTTATAGAGAGAAGTGAGAGGAAGAGAGAGAGAGAGAGAGAGGTGGGAATACATCTATGGTAATAGAGATAATAGAGAGTAGAGGGATAAAGTAAGAGAGAGAAGAGAGTGAGAGAGAGAGAGAGCGAACAATGACATGATTTTATTGAACAGAGTTGATCTAGGGTGTGGGTAAACTAGAGATTACTTTGACTCATAAGGTGAACATTTTTCTGTGTCATGTTTAATGGACTGTTTTCAACAAAAGATAAAAACATTCGTACCCTGGAAAATAAATTTGCTGCAGCCTAGAAACATTATTCAAGAGATAGGCCTGGATATATGAAGAGTAAAATTGACTGTTGCTTGAGTTGAGATGGATAAAACATGTGAAGCTGCAACATTGAGGATATTATGATAAATAACTTTTTTAAAGGAGCTACACAAAGAAAATTTACCAACAACTGATAAATAGAACAAATTACATATGGATGGAAAGATTTTCTCTTGAAAAACACGAATAATCTGCTGAGAAATCATATAGATATCATGGAATGGCGTAAAATGCAATTTTTTTCAAGACCCTTCTTAGACCCCCCCCCCCCCCCCCCCCCCCCCCCCCCCCCCCCCAAGCGCCCCCGAACGTAAGCCAAACACACGAGCGTAGCGAGCTCTGAATAGTGACGTCACACCCTGGACAAACAGCTCGGTACCGGCCACATACCGGAGTCGCACGTGTATTAGTCTGCAGCTAAACAGCCGTGTCCAGGGTGTGACGTCACAATAGTGACGTCATACGAAGGACTGCTGGAGGCAGTAAAACTGGATCTCAAAACTAACATTTTTGAAAGTTGATTTTTGCGGGCCCCAAACATATTTTGAAGAGGAAATTTGTTGTATTTGATCAGTAAGGCTTCCCCTTCGCAATGATATGAATTTTGCATCAATTCAATACACTTTTGCTTCTTGGTGTGACTCCTTTAAACATGAGTTGTGCTTATTCGCTAAGAGCCAGAAATTAGTTATTTGATATACGTTACAATGCCCTTCTGGTTCTCAAGAGATGTGTTTATCTCTATGCCAATATTATTTATTTAACTTCTAAGTTTAAATACAAAGTCATCAGTCACATTTAATTTTGTAATGGCATTTACTCTTTCTATACTTTTAAAATATCATGTAATGTATCATTAGTTCTAAAATAACAATGCAAATAAATAATGACGTGAATGAAAAACATTAACGGATTATTTGTATTTGCATTGATATGCCTGAATTCTTGGTCGGAAGCATTTTAAATAATAGCATTTACTCTATCGATATTTTTTTGTTTAACCATTTGATATATCAACAATAGTTCCAAAATAGCAATGCAAATAAATAATTACGTAAATTAAAAACATTAACGTAATGATTTATTAGCATTGTTATGCCTGAAATCTTGGTCGGAACCATTTTAAATAATAACATTTACTCTCTCTATATATATTTTTTAACCACTTAATTTATTATTAGTTCAAAAATAACAATGCAAATAAATAATTACGTAAATTAAAAACATTAACGTAATGATTTATTTGCATTGTTATGCCTGGATTCTTGTCCGGAACCGTATTGAATAATAGCTTCCTATATCTAAAACAGAATTTTATCAGAAGTGGGTAAAATTTAAAGGTACTATGTCCCTTTTGCAGCCAACCTCAAATGCTGTAGAACTTCGCAGGAATTATGAATATGTCATGTATGTCCTATCTGTGAAATTTAAACGTTAGCAGTGTCCTCATATTCAAATTATGCAAGGAAACCCGTTTACTTGCTAGACTTCACTGTCAGACACTATTGAGTGACTGACTGGCTTTTTTTTTCTTCTTTGGTAATAACATACATGAAAAGAGTTGTAAAGGGTAGCCTACATGAGCATTTGTCTACATCAATAACGCACTTCTTGTGATGGCCAAGATTAAACTGATTGAATCTTTGCGCAGCATAAAACGTATGACCATTCGGTACAATTATTGTCTGAAAATCAAGACTATTACTTTTGGGCTCTATAGCCCTAAAGTCGATTTGACAACTAATAGTCGTTATTTTCCCACTTGAAGACATTTTCAAGCCCCACCTTTTTTAGGGAAGTGCTAAATTAGTATTATCTTTCAAATGCAGTTGGAATCTAACTTTTTCATTTTTTTGGCTTGCAAATGGGACATAGTACCTTTAAAGACCGTCAATACTACTGGGCCAGAAGGGATTAGACCACACAGCGAGGTCACTGACAGGTGGCTATCTCATTAACTAAGCTCTCAACTAAAAAAATAGAAAAACTTCATTAGACATAATATCATGCAGATGTAGCGTGAACATATAGACTGTTAAAAAAAGCAGCATATCAAATGATGTTTGAGAAAAATATTATTATTTATTATTTTAATTATTATCATTATATCACTCACAGAAACGGTTATGCAATACTAGACTACTGTCACTACTATTGTTGTGGGGAAAACCCCTTGTACATTACTACTGTTTTCCCCGTTGTTTCCCTTTGTATTTATGCGTAGTAATTCCAGGTTAGGGGGTTCCTGGTGCAACGAGAATAGGGGTTTCCCCTTGACCCCTAGCTGTAATGTACATGTAAACATAGCGGTAGGTGCCCTCATCTGGTAATGGTGTCGTGATCGGAGGGGGGCGTGTAGGAGGAGTTGTTCTAGATCGACACTCTCTTCCCTCGTGTCTTCATATCTTCAAAGTACTGGAGCTGGCGTAAAAATGAATTCCTGTCACACAATTTAGAATAGAATCTCAATTACAGAGTGTTGATAATGATATTATTAATGTAGGTTACTCTTGGAACCCTCGTCAGCTTCAGAGCTGTTCTTCCTTAGGTTTCTGCAATTATCAATACCCCATCGATTGCCAGGTACCCATTTACACCAGGGTGGAGAGTGGCAAATGTGGATTAATGTCTTGCCAGAAGACGGTAGTGCATCACTGAGATTCGGACCCCAAACCCTTTAATTGAGAGTCAAGAGAATGAACCTCTATATACAGAGTGGTTTATTCAAATGACCTTGCTGGCAGTGGATGTCTGCGTTATAATTGTACTTCTAAACTTTCAAACTTTATATTAGTATTAAAGCAAAAAGATGCCATGCATCCTGAGTTCACATGCATGATAAATGCGAAAATGGTTTAATACAGGACAGATGAATATGAACATCTTGTAATTATCTATACTATATAGCACAATGGTAAAACTAATGAACTGGAAACAGGGCAGTCGATATAAGTATATGAGTTTCAAATTCAAAACATAGTTTATTCCAATCAACGTTGTGTGTTTTTTCTTCTAAAATAAACAGGTATAATCATTTTAAAGATTTTTATAATTTCCATCTCATCTTTATTCTCTTTTAGTATTTTCCCCTTCACTTTTACAGGAGCTACGTGTAATCATACACATTGTACTTTCAACAATAAGAAAATAACGTTTGGGAAGTAAGCTATTTTTTATATTATGATTCAGTCTCACAAGGCACAGTTTATATTTGTGAGAACTTTTCTATGAAACATCAATAAAACAAACATTCAAGCGTCAAATAGATGAATGGTTATTAATCATCAGTAAGTTGCTTCCTTGTTTCTTGTTTAGTAAATTGTGGTAACCCCTTGATTATACAAATCCGGGATACAAATGAATAATCAATTGTTACATACTTCCTGGTTCAATCTCTATAAATTATGGACGAGCCTGCTCTTTCGCTGAAATAACAAAACTTTTTACCAAATTTGGAATATCTGTAAAGAACTCTGTTCTGCAAAGCTCTTATGTAAGTTGTTGTGGGTTATGCGTTACATGGAAACCACCAACTGTTGTCTGACTTTGGTTTTAGTTCCTCTTTTGGAATCTGTTACAAATTTCTAGAATGTCATGAAATCATGCACATTATATGTATAGATGCACATTCCCGATTAACTTTTTTTAAATAGGGAACTTGATATATAAAAGATATCCCATTTTGTTTATATTATAGTGATCGCTTCAGTATTTTGTGAAAGCATGGACCTTGGTACGGTACATGATAAAAGGAACTTTGAATTAATAAGAATATCTAGGATTATTTAGATGCACTACGTTTTCATTTTTTTAAAGCAAACATAAATTATTAACCCCTCCACAGGCTACTTTACTGGATAAAGTTTAAAAAAATAACAAAGCAACAATCATACAATTACATACATTTGACTCACTTGGTTTCAAAGTGATTCCGTTCTTTTTTCATACAAATAAAAATTGAAGTGACTGCCGACATTTTCATTCTTGTTCTCATACTGTGTCTACCAGAAATTGCTGACATGTGGAGGTCACACCTTTTATCTCCCTAGCAACGCCTTGTCTATTAACCCTAGCAACACCTCACATTTGGTTTTATAAATAATTTCTCAAAGATGAGTAACCGTCACTTTCCTTTTAGAAGGCTAACAACCACTTTAACCCACACAATCCCACGTCTAGACCTTAGGATATTTGATGTCATGTGTTCGACTTTGTTTAGCAGTTCATAGGTTAATGAACACTATGAGCATGACTGACAAAGAAAGCGGACAAAATATACAGTTCCTCAGGTAGACAAAGGAACATCCCTTCACTGCTATTATGTAAAAAATGTGTAGAACAGGTGTCACATGCATATTCACCTTTTTACATAATAGCAGTGAAGGGATGTTCCTTTGTCTACCTGAGGAACTGTATATTTTGTCCGCTTTCTTTGTCTGTCATGTTCATAGTGGAAGGTATTTAGTCATGCGAGTGGATTAAAAAGTCGCTTTCCTCTTTGAATCTCCTAAACCCATGTCATCCCAGGTATTGGCTATAATGATAATATGATTCTACGTGTTTTCATGTGTGGAGGTTGATGGGTTAAAGAAGTTATTCGGCCACGCTATAGTGGATCACCGCTCCGGTAAGTACCTAGATCCTGGAGGATACAGCCCTGGGATGGAACCCTCCAAAAGACGAGTCTTTCCTAGTCTTGATGTACAGACATTAATGGACATGGTATTTTGGTAGATTGTGATAAACGGGCAATGTCAAACATTCACTAATGTGTTTAAATTGGCATATTTTGATTTGATTATTTTATTTCTGCACTTTCCCAACTACAATAACTGAATCTATGGAAAAAGTGCAGGAGACCGCCATCATTAAGCGACGCTTGGCTAGGACGGTGGCCTCAAAAGAAAAATCTTAAGGTGAAATTTAAATGAAAATGTGTTCAGTCTGCCACATTGATTCTACCTTGTCTTCATGAGTTAGAATAATCAAATTGATTTATAAAAGGTTGTCCGTCATTTCTGTTTTCTTGTAATTCTACCCTATATTTATCGTTAATGTTATAAAGAATGTTCATTGTAATTACTTTATTTTTTCTTCTTCTCCAAAACATGAGCAGGAGAACCCTTCAATAAGCTTTTTTTTTCGTAATGTAACTAAATTTAGTGCATATAGGGCCAATGAACATCTGAAATATATTATTGAAAATATGTTTGTCTGTTAAACACAACAGTTCAACAAATATTTGTATCTTGAGTAGTCAATTTTGTTTATATTATAAATGTAAACTACCTTGAATATAATATGTTTGTTAATTTGTTGCAAATGAAAATCAATAAAATCCCTTTGGAGGGAAAAATATGGATTTTTTTGGTTTTGTTAATGCTTCCGCTTTGTGAAGTGCCTCGATACAAAATGATTTCATTGATCTGTTATAAATGATTGTATCTCAATAGTCAGAATGCGAAATGCAAACATTAATTGTTGCTAGGTAGGACAAATATCATGGCTTGTCCTACCCAACAAAACATAAATATATGCAGTTTGCTTTCTGACAATTGAAATACAATTACTCTTAACAGGTGAAAGAAATAATTTTTATCGAGGCACTTCATAACGATTTGGTCATCCAAAATAATTGAGTTGTGTATGTTGTGTACTTTATAATTTATGTTATGTATTGCAATTTGAAATAAGTTGTATGATGCAAATGTATAGAATGAATACAATAAAGAATGCTACAAAACAAATTAAAGATAATATGCATTACGTTTTGTTTCATTGCGAAAACGGCCTATTGTAGTTGTAATAACCAGCCCCAAAATGAGGCGATAGTTCTAAGAGTGTTATACCAATGGTGTCTGCCAAACCCAAGACTACGCCAAAAAAAAAAGGCTTGCTGAACCCAATGGGAAAGTACCATCTGGATCTAGTCTGTGCTATAAATAGACATTACTACCGTCCCTGAGCCGAGGCCGTCCCAGGCACCGGCTATCAAAAGGGATTATCAATGTGACCTTGTGTCATCACGCCATGCAGGAAATACCTCATCAATAAATATCAGCTAGAAAATCTGATGAAATATCTGGAAATAGATGCGCTTTCCTTTTCTGAAAACCGGGATTGCATTTTGCGAATGACGAAATCGTGCCATATATTGACATCACACGAGTTGGACAAAAGACCGCGCTGTCCATTGTTGTATTAAATGGACCCTGCAGTTGTACTAACGCATTCATGTCCAGGCAAGCTAGACAATTATTTTCCACTTCATCGGTCTAAACATCTTCCTCTTTTTAAACTATCAATTCGCTGTATAATACCATGATAATACCCAACTAGTCCACTCATGTCGAAACAGGATATACATTATAAGTATTTGCTCTTACTCAGCATGTCACTTACACTGTACAACCACGGTACAACAGGCAACACAGTCCCGGCGGTTATACAATCGTAGATATAAATACCATTGTTATTTGTTATTCCATGCGTTATGGCACGAGGCGGACGTGCACAGTGTAAAGTCCATTCGCAGTAATGCCATATGTCAAGATAAAGCTTCTGGAAATATATATAGCGTGATCATAAAAAGACTTGTCATTACTTGAAATGGGTTATTCCACCGTCTGAATGAAATTGCACAAGAAGAGACATGCCACCTTTATAGTACTGTAACCAGGTCACAGTTCACAGAAGAAGTTTTGGGGGGTAATTTATCAACTAATATCAAATCATTCTCATGTGTAGGGATGCTTGCTATTAGGATAGGCCTATATTAATTTTGTAAACAGATTGTGTGAAAGTGATAATACTACTAACTATGTCATAGATATTACTAAAGAAGTGAAAGACAGAAGAAAGAGAAAGTAACCATTTTCCTGGCCTTGAGATCTTGTGAGCCCCCTTCACTTTCATCCAATTACTAATGACTGGCAAATTACCAAAGAAATACATTCACTTTCATTTGTCATTACCAATATAGAATTCACAAAAGCATTCACTATATACCTTCTAGATATGCCTCCTATCCTTTTAACCATTTGGAATGGATCGGAAAAGACATAAATACATCGTCAAATGCTTGAAAATACACATTACAGTCTGGCAAGAGGAAGACCATTAACATATTCTTGCACCCATGTTTCTTATAAGAGGTACATTGCCAAGTTTATCTTGATGTCTTCGATGTATTTTGGGGTGAAGGGGAACCCATTTTTAAGAGTGATCGCCCCTGTAAATGTTGAATCGCACCTTTCAGTAATTACATGAAAAATATGACGATGAACTAGTTTCAACCATACTATATAATTGAATGTAATATAGGCCTCATTTCTATCTATTCA
Organism: Strongylocentrotus droebachiensis; assembly: GCA_035222895.1. NCBI lineage: Eukaryota > Metazoa > Echinodermata > Echinoidea > Camarodonta > Strongylocentrotidae > Strongylocentrotus > Strongylocentrotus droebachiensis. The sequence goes on along the minus strand of JAVYIG010003249.1, from coordinate 172,537 downwards.
TAGCGCTAACAGATGGCAGTATATGAATAGTCATAATAACATTTGGAATAGTGCCATCTCTCCTTCAAAAATAGATATATTATTTTAATCCGGAAGATTTTGGATTATTATTCACGGAGGCCAAGTGTACCAAAATAAAAAAATTGCACTAACCTTACTTGAAAACAAAATGCGTCAGCGAAAGAGGGTATTTTTGACCAACCATGAAATGTTAAAATATATTATGACAATCCAAAGAAATCTCAACGAATACTCATGTTTAGAAAGGGGTAGTTTCTTAGCAGCTGTTTGAGGAATCCCATTTCGTCACCGCCCATACACTGCATCTCATAACATTTTTGGCTGATTTTCAACACGTATTTCAAAAAGGTTGCAGGCCCTCTACATTAATGTCACTTTCAGCGGATTGTCCTTAATTAAGAGCTTCTTTAAATGTTTCTGTAAGATTGTATAAATTCACTATGAATCACACATAATTATCTATACTACCCATACAATGGATGCATTGTCTTAATCAAAACCGATCGTATACTATCGAGGGGAAATTCCATATTCACAATTTCTAATCAATGTAACAGACGGTCATTGGGGGAAATTCCATGAAGTCGGTTACTTGAAGTACTTTGTTTCCTTCTCCAAGTGGATGGCGGGAAATCCACCAACCACTACAAATCTAACGCAGAGATCAGGTTTAAAGAGGAGGTTGAGTGAGTTCTGGGAATAGGTGAAAAATTATTTGTGAGCTTTATCACTGTTATTATGCAAGTGTGGAAGTACATCAGATTAAAGATGTTTCCTGAAAAGCATGGCTCTTCGAATGCCTTAATATTTTAAATATTGCATGTAACAGGATAAAATTCGGGACAGATTTTTACGCCACATGTTCGTGTAGTCCCATATACATCTTTCTGTGTACAGTGCTTATAACTTTACCAAGACTGGGCCAAATTTCTTTTCATTTTGATGATTCCAGAACCTTGCAGTACACACAAATACTTATATGCTAGATGATCTACCTTTTCTGATCGATTCCACACTGTTTCTTTGACAGTGCAATCGCATGACCAGAACTCAACTTTCTCTTTAAACTCGAAAGTGAGGAAACAAACTTTCCCCGGAAACCAATCCAGGATACACGGACAGTACAGGATATTATTCTGCTTATTTAATCAATACAATATCGATGAATGGAATTAAATAAAAGCGTGATGTTTCCTGGATCCTCGTTAATGATTACAATGACTTTTAAGGGCTTTCAACTATGATTCAATCGGGATATTCAAGGGGATTCTATAGCTGACATGTGATTTTATCATGATTTGCAAAATGATAAATCCACGTGTCGTGTGAAAGGTTCTTTGTTTTTATTTGGACAGGACAAATCAAATACTGAGATAATGCAAAGTCCACCATCATAATATGATATTTTGAAATATCATCCTTTTATAATTATGTACACATAATGTACATGGCCATAATATCAAGTACTCCCAAAGATGGCATTTTTAAACACCAAACGTTATTATTTCCATGCAACAAGGAGATTATAGGCTTCCTGGCTATACAGTGCATGGTGTAGTAAACTAAACATGAAGCAAGCAATCTAACACCATGGCATTTTGTATTATATATTTTTTTAATCGTTAAGTTTCGAGAATGTTTTTATTATCTTTTATAAAAAGGCAACAGAATCTTACATAATCTATCCCAATAATTTTTGTTCTCATATTTTTTATATATATTATTTTTAACTTTACAGAATAAGCTACTTGATTTTTACAAATAATCTTGAATCTTGCAGTATTTGAGTAGTTTTGTTCGAGTTTCAAGCTCCTTGGTTTCTCGCAAAAATGTATAATTATATTTGTTGTCTTGGTAATCTTTATACGTTGTATAATATACTGTCTTGATCAATACAGATACAGCTATCCTTGTATGGACATAAAAATCATTCAAAAGATTCCGCTTCCTGGTAGTCGGTGAGGAAATATTATACTTTCGAGAAAAGGATATCATTGTAGTGTGATGGAAAGTTTGGGCAATTCAGTCACGGAAGCATCATATACTAACTTACATCTTGTCAAAATGGAGCTTGATGCAATGACACTGATTTGCTGGGGAACCCCGTTTATCATGAACCTTTTTTTCCCCGGTAGAAATCAATTATTCATAACAAAGAAATCAATATCCATTGAGATTATGGCACTTCATAACTAATCAATAGAAAAACTATGAATTCAAAATGGACGAGCGAAGTGCTTATTTTCTCTCCTCTGTACCTTATTATACGTCCTAACCTCCCCCTTCCCTCCCTCTTCCTCCTCCCTTTACCCTTCTCCCCCTCCTCCTCCCCATCCTTCTCTCCCTCCTTATCTACCCTCTCTTCCTTTCTATCTCTTCTGTGCCTCTCTCTTTATATCTCTCTTTCTCATTTTGTTTATACCTTGATCCCTCTCTATTCCACCCACTCACTTTCTCTCTCCCTCCCTCTCTCCCTCTCTTTCTCCCTTCCCTCTCTCTCTCTCTTTCTACCTATCTATCTTTCCATTCCTAACTCTCTTTTTTTAAAGTTATTATCTCTCTCTCTCTCTCTCTCTCTCTCTCTCTCTCTATCTTCCCCCTTACCCTACATCATTTCTCCCCCTCCGTTTAATTCACCTCCTTCTCTTTCTCTAATGTCAATTTTCTTCCCCTTTCTCTCTCTCTTGCTTTTCCACCGTTCCCTATCATTTTACCCCTCCCTTTTATTTCACCTCAATCACTTTCTGTAATGTCAATTTTCTTTCCCTTTCTCCCTCTCTCGCTTTTCCACCGTCCCCTAAATAAACCTCATATTTCTTATTCGGACTTCCTGTCAGTGATCGTTTATAGAACCACCGGCCTTGCTATTAAAGGTATGATAGTCAGTCACATCTGTGCTAATCGGTTTCTTATATCTATAAATAAATCGCCTGAAGTAATTTCATGGACATATTTATTTGATCAAACTATGAATGTGATTGATTTTTAGTCTTGTTAAGCATATTATTAATCCTCATATTCATAGCTTGCATGTAATTGATCTTGACTTAAAAATGAAGACATTGAATCTTGAAACGCCAACACTTATTTTTAATGCACATAGGGCTTAATACTCATGTTATCCATGATAAAGTACCATTTAGTAATATCTTTTAAACAAAAGTGCGCATTAGACCGCTGTCAATATAATAAACCACATTGAACTTTCACGATCAGTTAGAACTTTCACACTTAAACCACATTTTCTACCATAATCCGAATGCTGGTCACGATTCAGTATTCACAACTCACAAGTCTTTAAAAAAAAAAAAAAATCATATTTGATTTACTTCTATGTTCAGTGCTTACGTATATACTTATATCGTTAGCATATTGGGCTAGTACACACCATACTTGATTTTAATAATTTGTCTTCGTTTTACTTCATTCAATTTTTGGCTGTTGTTTCACTATGTTGATTAGCAAGGCATGAAATGCAATCGCTGAACAACAAAATACACATAGGGTTCAGGGTGATACAAGATAGGGGCCTCGTGTACAAGCACAAGTTGCTTAGAGGTCCCGGCCGGCCTTTTTATTTATTCTTTATTTGTGATGTGTAATATTTTTATGATGCCAAATAAAATTCAATTCAAATTGGTTCTGCCCTTGAGATATTTATTACATAAAGCTCTACTCAATGGATGATGGGTTCTTGTCTACAATATCGAAGCACTACATTTCTCATGAGTTCATTAAAAAGTAGCTCGATCACTGGCTTTATAGATGAAACCCTAAAAAAACAACCCTGAACCTGGCCCAAAGCTTGCATTTTCTAGTATGGTTTCACTAAATGAATATTACATGCAAGGATTTTATCAGGAGTAACTCCCGCTGTTTGTGTACTTAAATTATTCTCTAAAGAGAAAGATGGTTACATAGCTGTATCATATATGTTTGTCATGAGTTCATTCTAAACCAGGCTGACAACATACCTAGATGAAACCATGTTACTCCTTTGAAAATCCATGTTATCTTTCTCTGTCTCTGTCTCTATACCTTATTTCTTCTCTTTTTCTCTTGCTAAATGAACCACCCTCTAGCTTTCTCTCTATTTCTCTGTCTCTGTCTCTTCAATTTTGTTCGTATATGTGCATGGTCTATTCACCCATCCATCCTTCTATCTCTCTCTCTCTCTCTCTCTCTCTCTCTCTCTTTCTCTCTCCCTCATCCTCCCTCCTTCCTACTCCCCTCTCTCTCTCTCTCCCTGTCGCCCCCTCTCTCTCCACCTCTCTTTTCTCACCCCTCTCTTTTTCTATCTCTCTTTTTCCCGCTGTCTCCACTCTCTCGCTCTCTGTCTATCCTGATGTATCTACTTTGGTTCTCCATTTCATCAACCAATCTTTGAACACAATAACCTATCACTTTCATTTTTCTGCCATATCCGTATTCTCCCACTCGCTCAATCAGTCAGTCCGTCTGTCTCTTTCTGTATCATTCTCCCACACAATTGTTATTATTATCATCACGTTCTCTGCAATCTCATCCTTCTCTCCCCCATTCAGAATCATCATATCTGTTTATAGCCTCTCTCCCTTTACCCCTCCTCCATATTGTTATTATGGTCATGTTCTCTGCAATCTCATCCTTCTCACCCCCATTCAGAACCATCATATCTGTTTATAGCCTCTTCCCCTTTCCCCCTCCTCCATAATGTATTATGGTCATGTTCTCTGCAATCTCGTCCTTCTCTCCCCCATTCAGAACCATCATAATATCTGTTTATAGTCTCTCTCCCTTTACCCCTCCTCCATATTGTTATTATGATCATTTTCTCTGCAATCTCATCCTTCTCTCCCCAATTCAGAACCATCATATCTTTTTATAGCCTCTCCCTTTCCCCCTCCTCCACATAATACCCGCCATAAGTTAAAGCGCTCCTCACAGCCGTTGCCAAGCAACCCCTCCTCTCCACGTATTGGCACAGCTGTAGTTCTAATTTTCCCCGTATCGTCATGGCGATACAGGATTCGTTAGGCGGAATATTTCGGATTCTCCAGATGTCTTGTCTTTTAATAGAACGACAGGATGCTTCATTCTAAAGCCATATTTTCTTTCCGGGAACTATTTAAATCCATATTTGGCCACATCGATCCGTATTATAATGGAATACTATTGAATGATACTGTAAACAGGATTTTATTTCAAAGATGTATTTTTAAATATCCCATTATATTTTATGACTTGTGTTGGAGATGTCTGGTATGTGTGTTGTTGTTGTTTTTCGTTATAAATTCGTCTCCTTTTTTCTTTCCTAGCCACATAGTCCTAACTATAAGATAAAAATAAAACGGATACGTGTGTTTATTGTAGCCTACTTTAATATTTGGGCTTTAAGATATTTCGCATGCAATTGCTTCTCTGAACCTATAACTTTCATTTTAATCTTTAATTTTTGTTTAATTCAGTACCCTTTTTTTTTAGCTACCCCCTCTCTCTCTCTCTCTCTCTCTCTCTCTGTCTCTCTCTCGCTCTCTCTCTCTCTCTCTCTCTCCCCCTCTCTCTCTCTCTCTCTATATATAATATACCTTTTCCCCACTCTCTATCTCTTATTCTCTGTCTCTCTTTCTTTTACTTTTCTTCGTCTCTTTTTATCTTTGCTTCATTATATCTTTCCTTTTTTTTTCTTTCTTGAGTCTTATCTTTCTCCCTGTCTCTTTTCCTCTCTGTTGCCTTTGAGGGTTAACTCGTCTCCCACCTCTTTATCATCCCTTGTGAATATTCTTTCTCCATCTCCTGTGTTCCGTCTACAATTCTCTTTTTCTTTCTCCCCCGACCAGCCACCACCCTGCGTGGGAAGATGGACTCACTTTTTCTGGTAATCGACAAACACTCAAACAGCCTCCCACTCCATTTTCTGCCAAGCTATATGTCCTTTCTCTTTCGTTCCAGTGCTATTTCTGAACATCAAAACCGATCTCGCTCACAATCTTTTATATTTTGTCTTAATTTTATCACCATGGCAACTCGCCCACTCCCTAAGTAATGGTTTGTTTCCTTTCATCTAATACTTATCCAGGTAAGGTTGTTGAAAGGTTGTTGACAGCTGGCTTGTAACTTATTCATTATCAAAATGTGCAAAGTCAATTACAATTTACCCTTGTACCCACATATTGGAAACTTCAAATATAAATTTCCAGGCCCTCACAAGTATGGTAATTCTGACATTTTAAAGTCACATGCAAAATAGGCTGAAAGGGTTTATTTCTACTTCAGTTATCAAGAAATGTATTTGAATAACTCGAAAGCGAGTGTAAACGTAACTGTCACTATGAACATGACTGACAATGAGAGCGGACAAAATATACAGTTCCTCAGGTAGACAAAGGAACATCCCTTCACAGCTATTATGTAAAAAGGTGAATATGCATGTGACACCTGTTCTACACATTTTTACATAATAGCAGTGAAGGGATGTTCCTTTGTCTACCTGAGGAACTGTATATTTTGTCCGCTCTCATTGTCAGTCATGTTCATAGTGTGTTAATGGTTTGCTATTCTATTATCACAAGGCTAATCATTCACTGTAATTAGCAGATATACAATGTCACCTTTTGTATTTTTATTTTATTTTTTTTATTTTTTTAATGGGGGCGGACAATAAGTAACCAACCCGGATAGTCCATAGATTTATGGTGCATCAAGTTTCAACTACTTTAATATGTACAAAATGCGACTGTGTAACAAAAATGATTGTAACAAATTAATATGGCCATAAAAATGGAAAATCAGAAATTGATTTCAGGAAGGTATTGGTTTCGTTTAGCCAATTAATAGCTACAAATTAATGGTATTCTCTTTCTTTAATGAGATAGAGAAGGTTGTGCTTCATATCATTGAACCAACATAACCTGGATTAAAGTTATAGTTGTCATTTATGAAGTACAATGTACTATAAATGGCTACATGGCTATAACGACTGAAATAATTCATCATTGTAATAGTAAACTAGTATACAACAGTGGGATTTTTTGTTTTCCTGTTGTAAAGTCAAAAGTAAAATTCCACTCCCTCGCTATGGTAATTCTGACATTTAATTCAGAATTGTAGGGTGCGGTCGGTGGATTATTACCTCAACCATCAAGAAATGTTTTATTCATCAAGGACTTGAAAGCAGGCATTTCAATCATTTGGATGCATGTGTAGTTAATTTTGTTGTGGTCTAGTTGACAAGTCACTGGACTGTAGATACATGGTTCAAGTCCTTGCCACTGCATGCACAAATTTCTTCAAGTTCTAGAAAGACACGTAGTATTCAATATACATTTTGTCACTCTCAGCTTTGGTGATACTGATATTAATGGGTCAATAAAATATTACTTTCAGTGCCTTGGCAAAATCCTGATTATTAAGTGCTTTGAGCATTATTATCTTGCGATGGATCTGTGCTTATCATAAATGTAGCCACTGGCATTAACCTCTCATTTACAAATGGTCTGGTCTAATTTACCCGACACCTTGTGTCAACCCTACGGCAAATCAAGGATGGGTCGTGCCCTTATCGTACATCTTCACATGATCTTCCGATTTCGTTTCACGAAAGGTCGTGTATCGAACGCGACCACCGACCGTACGCGATGACCCGATGATTCGAAGTAAGCCCATAAACGTTGGGAAAGGCAGTCATTTTAATAATTCTCATGAGGCGGGAAAAGGAGTTGACGATGATGAAACGAAACCAAGTCTCTGTACGTAATACTGAGATAAGCATTGAGAAACGATGATGAGCATATTGAACATTGGAGAGAAGAAAATTGCTGTTTCGTGTCTCGTAACGATTTTACATAGATGATGGTATCTTGGAAAAGGTCATAATAATTCAGATGTTTACTAGTCTGTATACAAAGCGCTTTTTCAACTTTTTAATGGAGTAGTCTTTATAAATATCTCAATTTCATCACATTTTCACCTTCTTCGTTCTTAACACCAATCTCTCTATGCATTTATTAAAAAGAAAAATCTCTACCACCCCTTCGCCAGTACATGCCCACTCCCTCCCAGGCGCGTAGCCAGGGGGGGGGGGGCGGTGGGGGCGGTCGCCCCCCCCCCCCCAAAACGCCGGCCAAAAAAAAAAGAGAGAGAAAGAGAAGAAAAAAAGTAAGAGGACGTAGGAAGAAAAAGGGAAAGGAGTCGAAAACGGTACAACGAATCGTCTTCTTTCTCTAATAATTAAATGAAACGTCAAAGCTTCCGCGCTTCGCGCGGAACGGGGGAAATTGAGTTCAAATTAAGGATTAAGAGTCGAGAACGGAACAAAGAATCGTCTTCTTTCTCTAATAATTTAATGAAACGTCAAAGCTTCCACGCTTCGAAAGAGGGGGACTGAATACAGATAAGGATTAAGGGTCAGGAAAGGTACAACGAATCGTCTTCTTTGTCTAATAATACATCAAAGCTTCCGCGCTTCGCGCAGAAGGAGGGGGGGGGGGGGACTGAATTCAGACAAGGATTAAGAGTCGAGAACGGTACTTCGAGTCGTCTTCTTTCTCTAATAATTTAAAAAAACTTCAAAGTTTCCGCGCCGTGCGCGGGAGGGGAGGAAATTAAATTCAGATAAGGATTAAGAGTCGAGAACGGTAAATCGAATCGTCTTCTTTCTCTAATAATACGTCAAAGCTTCCGCGATATGCGCAGGAGGGGCGGACTGAATTCAGACAAGGATTAAGAGTCGAGAATGGTACTTCGAGTCGTCTTCTTTCTCTAAAAATTTAAAGAAACTTCAAAGTTTCTGCGCTTTGCGCGGGAGGGGAGGAAACTGAATTCAGATAAGGATTAAGAGTCGAGAACGGTACATCGAATCGTCTTCTTTCTCTAATAAATTAATGAAACGTCAAAACTTCCGCACTTTGCGCGTGAGGGGGACTGAATACAGATAAGTATTAAGGGTCGGGAAAGGTACAACGAATCGTTTTCTTTCAAAGCTTCCGCGCTTCGCGCGAGAGGGGGGAAACTCCCCCCTCCCTGCACCCACCCCCCTAGGGAGCGCGCTACGCGCGCTCTTTAAGTGATTCGCACGCTTCGCATGCTCATTACCGCCCCCCCCTAAAATGAAATCCTGGCTACGCGCTTGCCCCCTCCTCCTCCTCCTCCTCTTTTCCACCATCTATTCATTTCTCGAGTGTCTATGATTAAGACTACGTGGCTTTCTTGGCATATTTTCAATTCCATGCAGGAGTTGAAGAGTTCATTTATCTTTCGTTTCTCTCCCAGCCTAGTCTTCGGGGAAATACAGCAACGTTCCGCTCATTTCGTTTCGTTGGCAGTCGACGAGAGCGCATTGATATGTTAATGGTTTCACACTAAAAGTAATCGCATGCATCGCACTGGTACGTACTCGCATTGAGAATTCGCGCTTTCCCATCGACGCATCAATTCTAATGGCTTTTTCGATTAAACACTATATACAAAATTCAAAGAATTCAATAGGAACCTCGGTATTTTTAACTCTCGATTTCTAATAAAGCTGTTCTCTAATTAACCGAGGACGTTTCCAATCAGAGGTTTTGGTGATGAAAAAAATGCACTCAAGATGAACTGATTGTTATTTTCACACCATCAGCCCAATCTTCATCAAGAACAAAAAATATATTCATTCATGAACGTCACTCTTGCAAAATTACTCCTTATCAAAGTCGTCTGCTAACATAAAGCATCATATACAAATTCTTCATGCTTAGAATTCTTAAAGACCTTGACCGGAGCAGAACATTATATAGACAAATTATATACCTACGGACTCGTGAATATTTACTGAATATGAAAATGCAAACTTCTCGAGATTCCACGGCCTCTGAAAGAAGTATTTAGCATCCGAACCCAGGATTCACGGATTTGAGAGGGGCACCCCGGAGATTTAGTTTCGGCTGCGCTAGCCGGTGGCCGTTTCTACCCGTTTCTGATGACGTCATAACGTGTAGGTTATTTGGCCACTCGGTATTAAAGCTGGTTCTTCGCATTCTCATGGTCGGCATGACGTCACAGTCACGTGATCTTCCTAACTACGCGATCGGCCATTTTGGCGAAGGTGCAAACAAACGGTGCGATCGTGTTTTGACTGTGCAGCTTCCGTGACATTTTTCGAGCTTGTAGTTGATTTGAACTGTTTTTCCATTATATTTTATAGCGTTTTTTACTTCATTTTAATTGCTGGACAATGGTGAAAATCTGTTGTGTGTACGGGTGTTCCAAGAACAAGGCAAGATGGCCAGCTTTGTCGTTTTATATGCTGCCCAGCCGAGTCACAGAGCCAGCGAGACGCCAGGCCTGGTTGACCGCGATTAGCCGGGCCGGGCGCAGGAGGAGAAAACTGGCCGGCGCGGCTGTGGGAACCCAAATCAGACTACAATTACATTTGTTCCTCTCACTTCATCTCAGGTAGACTACTTATTTAATTAAACTTTTCATATGATTTGCTCTTCAAGTTTAGAAATGAGAGAACAATGAATAGAAGTCTAACTCAGATTTTTTTCCTTTAAAAAAGTTTAAGGAAGGGGCCTAAACAACTTAAATTAAAGAGTTAAACACATTTCAGAGAAAATAATGAGTAATACAAATAGGGTCAAGTCTAGTCTAGACCTAACTAATATTGTAATATTAAACTAATAAAATAAGTAGTAAATAGTGGGTAAATTACACTTTACTCCCACGGCTTCACTCAGATTTGTTTCACTTTCTGTAAGTTCTGATGTTCTTTTTGTCTAGAAATTTTGATATGGATTATGGGGTTCGGGGGGTTTCCCAATCTGCAATTTACGTCACATTTTTACCACTTTTCTCCTGATTGTTCAGCATGCCAAAATATATTATAATAATATCAAGATCTAGGCTTTTGTGTGTGTTTTGTTTGTTTGGTTGTGCGCGCATGAAGAATCAAGTGCGCAGAGGCTGCCAGAGCTGTGGCGATAAAGGCTAAACTATAATTGTAAATTCCCGTAGTAATTACTTGTTTATCTTTATTGTATATTTTCAGGAGCTAAACACAACTCCAAAGACCACCCAGACTACGTTCCATCGATGTTTCCGCAACGCCTGTCACCGAGTGGTTCGACACCTGACAAGAGGAAGCTACATCGCTTTGAACGTGCAGAAAGAAAAAGGAAACGAGGTGAGTTTTTTTTTTTTTTACACTTTAGGGCCTACTGGCTACATCCAGAAAGTTAAAGATCTATGTTATAAAATATAAGTGCATCAATATATTTGGTTAAATTCTTCAAAATCAACTTAAAGATGAGAAAAATATTCAATAAGAATATTTGGTTGAGTAGTGTTTTCTTGAGTACGGCCTAACTGCTACTTTTACCCTGTCCCTAAATATTGTCTTGTTATTTTTTGTTATACGTACTTAGTTCCATGTGTACAGTTTATGGTATGTATATAATACAATCCTCCTTTCATTTCACAAGAATGACACACCCAATAATTTTTGATTTAAACAGTTAATCAGGCAATCATTTTTTCCCTCCAATATAATAGAAATAAAGAATAGATACACAGATAGAATACATCTTTTTTTTCTTCCTCCAATCTTAGGCGAAGAAGTTCACCTTAGACCTCAGAAACCAGATGAAGTCGAGGATGTACTAGATGATCACCCTGATGCCAACATCGCTGTGCCCGTTGATGAAGAAGAGGAAGCAGTGCCCGTTGATGAAGAAGAAGCCGGTCCAGCTCCTCCAGGCTTTCAAGCACCGCTTCAGCCAACTGAACGTGAATCTTTGATTCTAGAGATGGAAGCGTTGCGTCGTGAACGTGACGAGGCACTGACAAAGGTGAAAAGACTAGAGGACTCTCTACTAGCTTCCAATTTGTCATCAAAGTATGCCTTGCAAAAAAGCCTATATAGCTTTTTTTTAAGCTTAATCAACTCAGCTGTGTTTATTTCATTACAATCAGATTTTGAAAAATGTGAGAATTCATTATATCATGTACCAGTATTGTTTTCCTTTTCATGGATGCATTGATAACTTGTACTTAGAGGATTTCAAATACACTGTATATGTCCCATGTATTATGGCAAAATGAGATGAAATGTATTTTTTGTTCTTCTTTTGTTTAAATGAAACTGGCAATGCAATATTCTGCATTATTACACACGATTCATTATATCATGTACCGGTATTGTTTTCCTTCTCATGGATGCATTGATAACTTGTACTTAGAGGATTTCAAGTACACTGTATATGTCCCAAGTATTATGGCAAAATGAGATGAAATGCATTTTTTTTTCTTCTAAAGTAGATATTGTTGCCCACTACTTTGTTGATATATAGTTACTATCCAGGTTTTTGTTTCTACTTAAACCAATAAGTCATATTTTAATTTTGATACATCAGACCACTTGCCAAGACAATGTCAATGGTGTAATGATTCAAATTTATTTCAGATGACTCCTGTTTTCGAGAAATATTTAGAGATATATTTGTCACAAGGACTCATGTTTATTTTCCATGTCCTTTTTTTTTGTAATGTTACAATAAAAGTTACTTTTGCAACACAAATATTATTTGAATGGTGTTTGACTTGATTTTGACTTGAAATGAATAGATGTTATGATATGATATGAAAATATACTATAAATGTAACGTAACTAGCCGTGGAATTTATTTACAAAGATCACAACCACACCTCGCTCCTCATCTTCTCTCGAAACACCACACACTTATACTGCGAACAATTAATGTAAATGAAGCACAATTCAGTTATGTTCTTTTTGGCGTAACAAGTAACATTTATTATTATATTAGTCAATTACACATAGTAAAGAAAGACTTTCAAGCACAATTTAAGGCAAATATAGGCACATAAATATGAACTGCAAAATAAAGACAAGTTCAAAAAATACATCTTAAGAATTGAACGATGTTATCTTGTTGACAAAAAAGCGGGATATCTTCATATAAACAACGTCAACAATTTGCATATATGAGGCAAAATATAGGCACATAAATAGATCTATAAACTGCAAAATAAAGACATGGTAAAAAAATACATCTTAAGAATTGAACAATGTTATCTTGTTGACAAAAAAGCGGGATATCTTCATATAAACAACGTCAACAATTTGCATATATGAGGCAAAATATAGGCACATAAATAGATCTATAAAATGCAAAATAAAGACATGGTCAAAAAATACATCTTAAGAATTGAACAATGTTATCTTGTTGACAAAAAAGCAGGATGTCTTCATGTAAAAACATAACGTCAAAAATTTGCATATGAGGCAAAATATAGGCACATAAATATGAATATACAAAAAAGAAATACTGTTATGATATTTATTGCAAAATACTGGCAAAGTTGAAAGAAATGTTCTCTTCATGAATATAAAAAAGGCAAGTAATGTTCATGTCATTAATATAACAAAATGTTTTTAATTACTTTTTAACTTTACGGCAAGGTGGGCAATACCAAGTCTTTGATCTTGGCAATCTGGTTAGTTTCAGGCACTTCGGATGAAACCACTCGTCACAGCGGTCGCAGCTCACCATCTCCCCGGTGCCGTCTGCGCTGCGACACAAGCAGTACAACTTGTCGTCAGAGTGTATGGGCGTACGGCGATTGCGCTTTTGTTTGCACCTTCGCGATCGGTCGTTATGCGGAAGTTACGTTCGCGAGTAAAAATCCCCGGATGTCCGACCGAGAGAATGGTGGTGGTCGGTATGTGAAGTTTTCTTCTCTCTTTTTTTGTTGTTGTAAATATCAATGTCGAAGCTGTATTTGGACATTTTACGATTACAATGTTGACATTTTATATCTGTATTAATTTCACGCTACGTAATATGGAATATCAACCCCAAATTTCCACTAAATTAGATTGAAACGAATCATTTGCCCGCGCTGCTGGCTGCCTGCCTCGGTCTGCGATTGCACAACTTTCAGCAATCTATCGCTGAGCCTCGCGAGAGCACTCGGGCCGCGGCCGGCCCGGCCTGACTTGCCGCGCCGTGTCATGCTGGTGGTCGTGGAATATTTCTCGAACAAAACTAAGTTTCGCTCGCTTTTATCACACAGATAGCCTTTCCTTTTGCATGGTTTACCAGCATTAAATCAAAGAATTATTTAGATCTACATTGTTTTATTGTCTAGAATATAGTCTGTAAACAATGAAAAATAAGAAGAAGATGAAATGGAGATTTTGAAGAAGAATTGGGCCTAAAAAAAAAGAAAAAGAAAACTAGGTAGTTGGTAGAATCTAGGCCTTGGACTCGTGCCGCCCAGTGGCAGTGCACTGCAGTACAGTGAAGCCAGGAACTAAATTATTTTGAATTGATGTCAGAAATCACATGGGTGCCTCTTCTTGATACTTTCTCGTGATGAAAACGCTGTTTTTATTCAAATCAAAATGGTCTAGATCTAGTGTTGTTGCCAGGGATGATTATTAAAACAAAATCATCGGTCATTTGTTGTTGACTTTGCTTCTTTTTTTTTATCCGACTACAGATTAACTTTGCTTTTTTTTTCTTCTATGAAACTAAGTTTAACTAACTTTTGTCTAACTTTAATAGCAATGTTAATGTTATAGATCATTTATCATTTTGCCATTTTATCTTGATCTTGCTTATTGTCTCTGCCACATATTTCTTCTGAAAGTCTTATATGGTTAAATTTGACAGTTTTATTTTGTCAAGGCAGCTTTGAAAAGAAGATCTTACAATTAGAGATGAGTTTTTAAATCATTGCAATATTTCATTGCTAATTCTAAATGGGAAGACCACAAGTCTATTGCCAAAAATTTTAAATTTGTGTACAAGATCTATTACATGAGGTTATTTTTGTCAAAATTTCAAACATATTTTGTGAAAAATGAAACCTGAAAATGATAAATTTTGTATTACAAAACAAAAGTTGATAAAGAATAAGGAATCACAGGATTCGCACTAAATTTTATCTTGCCCGACTTTATAAGTCTAGATGTAAATGTACATGTAGATCTTTGACATATTTATATTCATTTTAATCTTCTATCAATTGTAATATTGGTGTATTGTTTTCTTTTTATAGATTGCAGTTATCAGCATGTCAAAACGGAGTAACACAGATGAGGAAGGTGAGCCCAGCAAGAAGCTGAAGCCTGTTGGGGGAAACCGGTGTGTCTTGTATGGGTGCAGCAACACTATTCATGATGGCTTTGCCATACCTGAACTACCGAAGGAAGGATCCATCAGGCGAGCATGGGTGAAGTTCATTCAACTGAAGTTAAAAGGGTTCGATGCCCGAGAAAGGGTCCATGTCCATGTCTGCAGTGGTCATTTTGAGCGAGACCAGTATGATTCGTCTCAAGTCTTGAAGTTTCGGTATGGCTTCAGGAAAATTACGCCGCGCCTTCTACCAAATGCCATTCCCCGTCGGCAGCAGGCTGTTCAACCCTTTACAGATCATTGGTTCCTCAAACCAACAACGACAACATCATCAACGTCAACAATGTCATCAACAATGATTTCACCAACAGTGTCATCACCAATGATTTCATCACCAACAACGTCAACACCAACAACGTCTACGCTAACAGTAACAACGTGCTTGAGCTCGACTAGAACCAGAACTGTCCATTCTACAAAGATAGCAGTGTCCTCTCTAGACAGCCAGAAGAAACGTGTGGGTAAACAAGGAGGCCATGCCCATAATCAACTAAAGTTTTTGTTCCAATGGTGCATCATTTTGAAATATATTGCACAAACAGAGAAGAAAATGATTGGGGGGAAAAACCGTCAATGGGATGTTCTGAGAATATATTGAGCAAAGGTAAACAAAAATTCATCTAAAGGAACACAAATCTTGTTTGTTTATTTCTATTATAGGTGTCTTGTAGGAAGCTTCATAATTTAAAGATGGAAATTGCTGTGAAAATGAGAGTGAGATAGAGAATGTGAAGGAAGAAGAGGGATAAAGATAGATACCAATAGGGATAGAGTGAGAGATGTGAATGTGATGGATGGAAGAGGAGAAAGAGAGATTGTGAAAGAGTGAGAGATGGGAATGTGATGGATGGAAGAGGAGAAAGAGAGATTGTGAAAGAGTGAGAGATGGGAATGTGGAGGGTGGAGGAGGAAAAGAGAGGCAGAGGGAGAGAGTGAGAGATGGGAATGTGGAGGAAGAGGAGAAGGAGGGACAGAGTGAGAGATGGGAATGTGGAGGGTGGAAGAGGAGAAGGAGGGACAGAGTGAGAGATAGGAATGTGGAGGAGGAGAAAGAGAGGAGGGACAGAGTGAGAGATGGAAATATGGAAGAGGAAACAGAGAGAGGAAGTGGGATAGAGAGATGGGAATGTGGAGGGTGGAAGAGGAGGAAGAGGGACAGAGTGGGAGATAGGGTTAAGGTTTATCCTTTTTGGGAGGATAGATTTGATGCAAAATAAAGGATTTCCTGGATTTATCACACATTTGAAATTTCGTCAACCGCAATTCCCTTCTCTTACTCTCATTATTCCTCTGTCTATCTTTGTTGTGTCCATGCTGTTATTTCTCTTTCTCTCAATTTCGTTTTCTCTTTCAATTTCATTTTCTCTTTCTCTCCCCTTTTCTACTTTCTTTTTCCCTCTCACAATGTTTATTCCTCATTGTTTCCAAGTTCTTCCCAAAAATAATGATTATTATAAAAAAATAATAAATAAATATGAAGAGCTTGCATGCTAAACATGCTAAATCCATCTTTGCATGCAAAACATGTTAAACCCAACAAAAAAATATTTTTGAAAAATCATATAAAATACATAAAAACTGCAGGATTTTTTTAATTTCCATTTTTGTGACCTACATGCTTGTCTTAATCATTTGCTTTGAGAACACAATTAATAAATCAAGATAAATGTGTTAAATTAAAAATCCCTAATTTTCTCCCATTTGGCTAAAATGGATTTAACATGTTTTGCATGCAAGCTCTTCATATACAATCAACCTTGCCTAATAAATTCAAATTTGAAAACTGAAGGAAAAGTTTTGACTTGAAAACAATTTGACGTATTGAAGGTTAAAACGGTATGCGAGTCTGACTCGGCAGGTTGACTGTATATGAAATGCTCAAATTATTAAAACAAATTACATTGCAGGGTGTATAACAAAAGAGAAGGAACAAGGCATGTTGTGTTTTTTTTTTTTTTTTTTTGTTGCTTGTTTATATAGATTTCAACATTCTTCCTCATAAGAAATCGTTGCTTGATCGCAGTTTTGCAAAAGTTCGAATATCAGCTCTTGGAAATTAGAATCAAATGTCGAGATCAAAGTTCATAGCAACCATACCATCATGAGAAGTTCAAACAATAGTATTTGTGATGAATATGAAGATGAAAGCCGATGATCACAAATAACGTACAGAAGATGGCTGACAATCACATAGAAGATGACAGTCATTCAAAGTTCGCAAGACAATAGTTGATGTTACATCCTCATCTCAACCGACGCAGGATGGTCCCTTTGTACTGACCACGTCCATCAGGATACGCTTCCATTATTGAGGCATGGACACATGCTGGCAGTTGCACCCTGATGTCCTTCCCGAGCCAGCCCCAACACCATCTCACGACTTTCCTGTACGCCACATACCTGTATTTTCTGTAAAATAAAAAGCAATACAAAAATTTCATTATTTTTCTTAGGATAGATGATTTGATGTCAAAATATTAATTCTTTATTAATTAATTCAGGAAAATAAAAATGATTAAAAAAAACTAAAATGACCAAGGGTTAGTCATTGTTTGTCGGGCGGTGGGGGGCAACATTCAAAATCGCATATAAAGTTTGTGTTTCATAACTACAGATTATTGGGGGGGGGGGGGGGGGGGGGTAACATGCTAAAACTCACAAATCGGTGGTCATTCTTGCCTATTTGTATACATTTCCTGAAAAAGTGCCCTGAAGCACCTGCAGATAAGGCAGCTAGTACACCAGTGGTCACCAGGCAAGAATTTTGGTCAAAACTAGTAATTCATCTTGCGGTGACTCAATTCGTTTTGAAAAGTTTCACCCAATAAACTTTCAAAATCAATCCATTTATTTTTTTGCCCTTGCCAAAATGATGAAAAGGAGAAACATAACTTACTCATTGTTCCTGTCCCCAAATGCTTTGGCTGCTCGGCGCCACCTATCTGTGTACTCCATCCATCCGATGTACAATGTTGTCGCATTTAGGATGGCCGGCTCAAACTCCTCAGAATCCACCAGACAACTTGAACCCTGTCGATCAGCCTCTGCCTTGACCTCTGCAATTTCCTGACAACAGACACAATCACCTTCATTGAAAGATGGAGGCACACGACATCTTCCACATGTACACCTTGAAATACAGAAAGATTCAAACAAAAATCAATACACCTACTATAATTTTATAAATATTTTATTACAGCTTCCTGATAAATATAAAAATGACATCGTTCTCGTAGTCGTAGTATGGTAAGAGTGCCCAAGGCTGGGCAGTGCCTATGTCTGCGCACCCACGTAAATGCGCGATATTTATAGAACAAAACATCAAACTGACACCAATTTTCAATCTTAACCTCAACAATTCATTTAGATACCAAAATTTGTGAAAATAATTGCGAAGATTAAAAATGAGTTTTTAGCAAGTTTCATTTGCCACCCTGAAAATTTCAATCATTGTCAAAAAAGAAAAGTCTGAACAGGGGGTTGTCCCTGGTATGAAACTTCACTGTGCTTGATTGAATTGCGTGCAAAATAGTGAGTGCGCAGACATGGGCACTTTTCAGTTTTGCTACACAAAATGACGAGCCCGTCTGAAATTCGTTAAAAAAAATTGTTCTTGTGAATAATTTGTCGAGTTTTTTTGTTTCAGTAATCATTAGAATATGAAGAACGGAATAACAATGATGATTCTAAAAATAATATCTTACTGTGTAATGAAATCGAGGTCGAATTTTAGGTGCGCAGACATAGATCTAGAGAATCATTCTAACAAGTTAACTTTAGAATTAGACATGCCATTTATGACCGAGTCTAGAGATCTACGGTATTTGATTTCAATTTTTGGGGGGAATAAATATTTAGAATGCACAACAAATTCAATAAGCTTATAAGTCTTAATTACCAATCCTCGACATTTTCATGAAGCCGATTTGCGTTGTTGGCCCTTCCAGCATCGCCAACATTTTGCCCAGGTTCACCACGAGGTAAAGGCTCATACTCCCACTCGACGATACGCCCGTGTTCTCCGGCGTCTGCATCACTTGCATCGCTGTCGGTATCACTGCTGCTGCCACTGTCCGGACTGTCACTACTACCACTGACACTGTCATTTTCACCGCTTTCCCCGCAACTGCCATCCTCCTCACACTCAAATTCCATAACTAAATCATCTTGTGCATCTGCCCTGACGACTGGGGTAGCCATTCTCTTTAGAAAGACTTCTCAAAACTTCTCAAACTTCAATCGATAAAAAGCAGAAAGGATTCACGGTACGCAAAATCAATGTAGATCTCGAACATCGCGCGGCGAAGAATTATAGCAAACATTTCGAGTCTACACGGAATGACGTCACCCAAGTCCGTGCGGCGCGGGGGCTCTTGACCGAGGCGAATTTGGGAGGGGGCGACAGTTGTACTGTAATTTTCATTTTTCTCAGTAATGAAAGGGTATTTAATTTTTTCTTTCTTGTATTTGTATTTTGTGTTTCATTAGCCGTCTGTGGATGTATGGTTGTGTACGCTCCGGTCAAGGTCTTTAAATAAAAAATGGCAACGTCATGATTTTTTTTGGTAGCTGCTGTGATCTATTTTTGATTATGTGGAGTTTATACTTCCTGTGTAAATATCACACTGTCAGACCATGTACCTCCGTGGTCAGACAGACAAGGTCATGTAAAACCCAACAAAAAAAATCAAATAATCGACTGTTTTAAATATAGACACCTGCTTACGCCTCACTACCTCCAAAATATGACATCTGAATATTTGCAAAAGGAGAAACGGAAAGCAACCAAGGCTAAACCCTTTTGATTGTAAACGACGTATTTATTCAAAGCCACTTCATCAAATATTTGATGACAAAAGACCCTAACGTCATAGTATTTTCAGCCCGCCTAGCGACTGCGTGTTTACTTCGAGATTATCGAAGAATGATTCATATCGCCTTGATATTGGAAACAGATCACACGTTTTCTCTCGATCGTATGGTATCTTCGATGAAATGAATCACCTTGGAAACTGTCATTGGTTACTCCTTGGACTAATACCTTATGGTAGAGTCCATGTTTTCTGATACACACCCATTTTATAGGGTTCACCAAGGCTGAAGTAAGCCCCTTATTTTGTCCGGTATTTTGTAGTCACCACCAATAGCCTTCGGAAGCTTACGGATATTATGTCTGAATTGGTAGACTAATTTCGTAGTAAAGCAACGGTGTAAACATGAACTTGACTACCAGTCTATTGCTGTCTGTCACAATACAGGAAGCTCACTACCCATAGAATGTAAACACAAGCTCTGCTAGTCTAGAATTCAAACCTTACCTGTACTACGTGTTATTAGTCTCTGTGTTCAGACTCGTCAATACCTAATTGTCATTATTACGTGTGTATAATTCAGTGTTGGCACGTTATCAATAAACGTGAATGCTATGCACCTTAGCAGACGGTATGATCATGTATACTGTTATGGAGATTCGTGACAATAAGCTCCATGTAAATACTTTATATCTAAAGAATAGATGTGCATTTTTCCACTTTGACCTAAAATGAATTACTGTACCCCGTGCCAAAACACAGTAATCATATCAAAATATATTTTATTGAGTACGGTATGGAAAGTCAGACACGAAAGAGGGAACGAACTGCATGCATGAACAATGGCACACTCCCTCAGTAATTCATATTTGAAAGCACTGATTATATTTTGAATGGCGGTCTACGCAATGTCATTATGGAAGTGGAAACTATTTGTCTGTGTTGGAGACTATTTCATGAAAATATTTGACAGATTGTTCACTGTGTCTATTGTGTTGGATAATACTGCTGTATAATGTAATTAAACTCAGAATGGGGTTTATGATAGATATCGTATTTCTATTTACCTCCTTCGCATAGTGCTTTTCCATTGTATGCAAATTGGATTCGATATGAGCATACATTTTGGTCTGTGCTTTTTATAAAATAAGGATTATGTTGTCCTCTCGGTTTGTTTATGGCTTTTATGCAACTACAAACAATCATAAACAAAGAATTTCATATAAAGTGAGCCCACACAAAATATTCCAATATATAGGGAGTTTTTTGTTTTTATAGAGTATTTTAACCTTTACTATAGTATACTTAACGCTTGCAAGGACTAAGACTTCATTCATATCAATTTTGTTTGTCTGTTTGTTTGTTTGTGTTTTGGTCAAGCTGATATTAGCTTTGCCCATGAATAGTAATTGTTCTGCTTCATTTAAAAGATTTTTTTTATAATTATTGTTCTGCTTCGAGTTAATATTCCAAATTAAAAACTTCCTGCCTTACTGTTTTCGATAACAATAGGTATACATTGTGATTGGCATTCCATTTCTTCTCGGAGGGTCTGTGCAGCTAGACTACTACCATTGTTTGTTCTGGCTGTGTGGGGTTGAGGTTATGATCTGGTTTTCCCAGTTGTGGCTAGTAGATCGTAATAGAAATGAATAAACATAGGGCAATGATCCAAGAAAATTTATTATTTGCTCTTTGCCACCACCACCACCCATGCACCGCCGCCATCTCTGCGTTGGTAAAATAAATTTGAGATTAGTCATACCAGGCCCAACCTCTGCTCTTTGCTCTTTGTATCTATTTTGTTTCGCCTTACTTGAAGAACTGGTATAAATGTGAAACTGAATCTACTTAGTGAATCGTTTAACGATAAAGAAAGGATTTATTTCTCTTTCAATTCAAACTGATTCATGTTGAAGCAATGTATTGAATAGCTGATTTAGTCAATAGTATGCTATTATATCATTATTAATGAGCTAGTGGTCAACTTTTCTTTGCTCTTTGTATCTATTTTGCCTCACTTGAAAAACTGGTAGAAATATGAAACTGAATCTCTTTAGTGAATCGTTTAATGATAAAGAAAGGATTTATTTCTCTTTCAATAATTAAACTGATTCATGTTGAAGCAATGTAATAGCTGATTTAATCAATAGTATGCTATTATACTATTCACTTTTCTTTGCTCTTTGTATCTATTTTGCTTTGAAGAACTGGTATAAATGTGAAACTGGGTCTACTTCTTGAATCGTTTATCGATAAAGAAAGGCTTTATTTCTTTTTCAATTCAAACTGATTCATCTTGAAGCAATTTAATAGCTGATTAAGTCACCAGTAAGCCAGTGTATATTGTTAGTGTAGTGGTCAACTCTTAATCCGATCATTGATCAATTCAAATTGATTCATGTTGAAGCAATATAATACTCATTCAGTCACCAATATGCTATATACTATTATCAAAGAGCATATATATCTTTGCTCTTTGTGTCTATTTTGCCTTACTTGAAGAACTGGTATAAATGTGAGACTGAATCTACGTAATGAATCGTTTAATGATAAAGAAAGGATTTATTTCTCTTTCAATTCAAACTGATTCATGTTGAAGCAATGTATTGAATAGCTGATTCAGTCAATAGTATGCTAGTATAGTCTAGTATTAATGAGCTAGTGGTCAACTTTTCTTTGCTCTTTGTATCTATTTTTGCCTTAAAGAACTGGTATAAATGTGAAACTGAATCTATACTTAGTGAATCGTTTAACGATAAAGAAAGGATTTATTTATTATTTCTCTTTCAATTATTTAAACTGATTCATGTTGAAGCAATGCATTTGCTGATTTAGTCACCAGTAATGCTATTATATCATTATTAATGAGCTAGTGGTCAACTTAATTTATTTGCTCTTTGTATCTATTTTGCCTTAAAGAATTGGTATAAATGTGAAACTGAATCTACTTAGTAAATCGTTTAACGATAAAGAAAGGATTTATTTCTCTTTCAATTCAAACTGATTCATGTTGAAGCAATGCAATAGCTGATTAAGTCACCAGTAAGCCAGTGTATATTATTAGTGTAGTGGTCAACTCTTAATCCGATCATTGATCAATTCAAATCGATTCATGTTGAAGCAATGTAATAGCTCATTTAGTCACTAATATGCTATATATTATTATCAAAGAGCTATATATCTTTGCTCTTTTTTATCTATTTTGCATTGAAGAACTGGTATAAATGCGAAACTGAATCTACTTAGTGAATCGTTAACGATAAAGAAAGGCTTTATTTATTTCTCTTTCAATAATTTTTTATTCAAATCGAGTCATTTTAAAGCAATGTAATGGCTCATTAATTTAATCACCAATATGTATCAAAGAGCTATATAGTGGTCAATTACGACCATTCACAAGACCGATGCTTTCGGTTCTACAACTTTTACAGAATGGTGACGCTTACCACTGGTCACGTAAACCAAGGAAGATACTTTTCACCGTCAGCTAAAAATCTTTGTATTATTTCATGTCGAATATTTAAAGTCTATGTTGAAATTGTAAATTTGTTTCTCTTCCATAGGAATTCTCTTCTCACGGACACTGGTCAAGACATTTTTTTTAATTTAAAACAAATATTTATTTATAAAAAATAAAAAATAAAAAATAAAAAATCACATTTAGTTTGCTACTTTATTTATAGATGAAGCCAAATAACAAAGAAACAATCATAAAGTTACATAATAGTAGAGGTGTTGTGGTGTAGTGGATACGTAACCCGACCTGAGATCACAAGGTACGGTGTTCGAACCCCAGCTCAAGCGTCCTTTGGCAAGACGTTAATCTACATTTGCCACTCTCCACCCAGGTGTTAGATGGATATCGGTAGGATGCGGAAGTTAATGTAGCTCGCTCAGCATTGTCAGCGTCTGTAAAAGACGCCTGGTTGGAATCCTCCACAGGGAGTGTAGAATGTGCGTACATTGTGTGCGGGTATGCCTGAATCCAATGACCGGGCTAATACTATATCTGTAAAGCGCTTAGAGACATCGTCGATGTATGAAGCGGTATATAAAAGTAGAATATTATTATTATCATTATAATATGCATGACTTACTTGGTTACAAGGTCAAGATATGAGTATGTAACACTGAACAACTTCCTGGTTGCTGAAATATCTCAACTCTGTAGTAACTAAGTCATACCATAATGAGCAATAACCAGCACTAGTTTCATAATACTGTAATTTATTAAATCTATCCACTTATCTCAAAAATAAAAACACAAATAACTTCAGATTGGCCTCTTGAAAAACAAAAACAAAACAAAACATAATATTGATTAGAAAGCAAAACTACTCCCTAAAAGAAAACTTTTGCATACTTATCAACAGGACTTGAAACTACTTCTTGTTGAACTCAATCAGTTGACGTGACCCCGAACTGAATTTGCATACAATTCCAATAATATCGTGGGACTTTGTCGGTTTCTATGGTTATACAGGAGAGGAGGAAGTTGAAAACTCAAGGACAATTAGTTCGAAATCAGAGTATGAATCATGTCGCGTTCGAATGAGGCCGATTATTCTGTAGTTCTATAAAGAAACGGTCTTAAACTTAATATTAAACTGAAAGTTTGCTTTAGAATTTGCCTCCCAAATATGCAAACCTGTATATGGCACATAAACTTGATATAAATGTGTTTGATATTATATTTGTTGGGCCTACTATTCAGCTTCCGTGATGTAGAACACGTAGTTTAATTTATATTCATGTTTCTTGAATAAAATGTGTTGCAATCAAGATTAAAGACATTCACAAGCCAATCATGTCGCACTAAAATCATCTGATTGTCTTATCTGGGCAGAAAGGAATTAACCCCATGCCAATAGACCATTTTCGTAATGTAACCAGATTTAATGCACAAGTCTTTGTGAAGTGCCTCAATACAAATTATTTCATTCACCTGATAAGAATAATAGTAATTCAATAGTCAGAATGCAAACTGCATATATCAAGTGTTGCTAGGAAAGTCAAGCCATAATGTTTGTCCAACCTGGCAACAACTAATGTATGCAGTTTGGATTATGTCTATTGAAATACTATTATTCTTAGCAGGTGAATGAAATAATTTGTATTGAGGCCCTTCACAATGAATTATACATTAAATTTGGTTGCATTACGAAAATGGCCTATTGCTATATAAGTTAATGACCTTCTGGCTCTGAATATATTATGAATATATGAATTATTCTAAGATGATCTGATTCAGTATTCTGATCGTCCCATGATTTCAATCGGAAGCCAGTGAAGTGCATCGCTCCTTTTACATGGAAATCTATCTCCACAACATATAGGAAGTACCTGCAACTTTCTCTAATCTACAAATGATTAAAGGGATCGTTTAACAAGTTTAAATCTGAGATGCACGGCTCTACGTGTTTTAGTGTCTGTGATAGTGTGTTTTATATTGAAGCCCTAAAAACATTGCGCTTCAAAATGATCAAGAAATGCCTCAAAAAAGTAAAAACCTTTGAGTGACCGGTTTTACCATTCTCGTTTTCCCTAATAGACTGTAGTGTTATGAAAACCGTTTGGCAAACGCAAAATTTGATTTCGATTTTCAATCATAAATATCTTGATAATCAGACAGGCAATCGGCTTGTAAAAGTCTTGGGGTTCCTGACTGACCTAAAGGTTTATAATTATCATTGCAGCATGAGCTAAATCAAGGATTTTTTTAAAGGATCTAAGACAAAGTTACCTGATCCCTTTAAAGGTGTCATGCATACACATTATTGTACCATGCAGTAGCAAAACGGAGCAGGGGAGCATTAAATTATATGTCTTCTTGTATTTCATTTGGAGGCCAAAGACAGTTCCAGATCTTATAAAATTTCAAGAAAACTGTGACAATCCAATGATTTCAATCGGAGGTCGTTGAAGTGCATCGTTCTTTTTACGTGAAAATTTATCTCCATAACCTAGGAAGTACCTGCAACTTTCTCTATATCTATCACATTATTGTACCAGTGGCAAAATGGAACAGGGGAGCACTAAAGTGTAGCTCCTTGTCTTGTATTTCATTTGGTTAAGGTTATGATAGGTTTATACTATAGATCTTAGGAAATTTCAAGAAAACTGTCAAAATTAATGATACATACACATCCATCCATACTTCGGATGATTCACATAATACAGGAACGGCTGGACAGAGTAGACTAAACTCTTCTACCAGTGAATCTCTACTACAGGAAGTCACGTGACCATCTCTTACCATATTGATGTACTTTTGAAGGACTGTTTCCGATAATTACCATAACATTCTCACAGATGGAGTTTGATTTCATCATTCGGTTGCATGTTTTTTCTTCATTTTATATAACACCATTAATTACAATGTACAACAAATGAATCGCACCACAGCTTCGATACTCACTACTTTCTAAAGATTCCACTCACAGCAAAACCAATAGCGTTACTCGCCTACATAATAATAGTTATAGAGATCTAAACTGTAAGTAAATACATTGACTTTGTATTTGCGTGTCTATTTTTCTTTCTTTTCTTTTATCTTCTAAACTGCAGGTGAGAGGACTTTTGTTGAAGAACGCCGAAGGATGCTTTCTTGAAAAGGAATGCGTATTATTTGGTTTGATTTCCAGGTAAAAATAAGGAAAAATCGAGAAATGTGAAACATACCTGTATACGTGCAAATAAAATTGCAGACGTGTTTAGAAGGGCTCTCCTATACTAACTTGATCGGTGTTTTGAAAACAAAATGTACGGTATGATACATGATCTTTATAATGTAAAACATTTAAACTTCCATGAGGTCTCTTCTATAACGATTATTGTATAATCTGGAATGATAAGCCAACAATATTGACTATTAAAGGGATTGGGTAGCTTTGTCCAAGATTCTGAAACAAAATCCTAGGTTTAGCTCATGCTGCGATGATAATTATAAACCTTTAGGTCAGTCAGGAACCCCATGACTTTTACAAGCCGATCGCCTGTCTGATTATCAAGATATTTACGATTGAAAATCAAAATTTAAAAATTCGTTTTCCTAACAGTTTTTATTACACTACAGTCTATTGGGGAAAATAAGTATGGTAAAACCGGTCACTCAAAGACTTTTTTGAGGCACTTCATGATCATTTTGAAGGGCTTCACAGACACTGATAAAAATATAGGGCCATGCATCTCAGTTTTAACATTGGTAAACGATGCCTTTAAATGGGTTTCCATTGTTTAGCGGAAGGTCTACTTTGTTGAGCATTCAATAGATAATTATTATACTAAGGAGGTATCAGGTTATAATTGGTATCATTGAATATAATGCAGGAATTCACACAGGAATCCAAGCGATGAGTCAATGGGATTAAAATGCAGAATATTCAACGTTCAAACCTTCTCTCAATCAGCATCAAATTTTCTACAGTACGCCCATTGTTATATAATTCATCAATTCATGAAAAAGGCCTCTGGTATTTGTACATGTAATGTGAAACTTGCTTGAATTAAATGTGGTTTCTAACAAATAAACCTTTTAAATCAAAATTCTTTTGTTATTTCACCTTTTCTTCGAACCATTTTTTTCCTTCTGTCACGTCACTTCCGAGTCAATCAATGCCGACAGCTTATATTATTTAAATTCCCCTTTTTTGCAAATCATTATATCAGTTTATATTTTTGTTTGATATCTCCGTTTTTCATCCTCGTTATCTGGAACGCATTAGGCATGACTGTGTTTAGATTTCGTTATATCATTATTTTATCAGGAATTTAAAATAATGATAATAAAACCATTTAAATTAATGTGGTGTATTTTTTCTTTTCATTTGATGCTGGTTAGTTTGTTTGCTTCATTGACAATGCGTGGCATGAATGGCATTCTGACATTTCTAAGTCAAGAAAACGAAAGCTTTTCCGCATATGATACTTTACTATGACCAAACTTTGTATTGTTCTTTTTCAATCTTTTCAATTTTACCATGATAAGGATGACTGGTCCTGATCAGTGTAATATCACACCCACATAATGATATGCTTCGACTAAGCATTTGTTAGTTGTCTTTCTACAGAAGGAGAGAGAGATAGAGAGAGAGAGAGAGAAAAGGGTAAATAGGTAAAAAGCAAGATAGAGGAGACTCAGGAGATATGACTATAGAAAGAGGGAGAAAAGATGATGGAGGATGAAAGAAAAGAGGCGAGCCTAGAAAAGAAAGAATAATAATTAGGAGAGATAGGAAGATTATAAGGAAGAGGGGAGGAGGAGTAGCGAGTGAAAGATAACGAGTAAAAGGGGAGGGGAGCGAGTGAAAAATAACGAAGAAGAAGTAAGAAGCTAATCTCTACATATTATATTATATGTGTGTGTATATATTCTTTAAAATCTAGAGTTTGATATATACATGATAACAGATCAATATAAGATTAAAAGTGCATGATGTCACTAAGCTTTTGACCATGTCATGCACTCGTGTTTAATCTCAAGCCTCCTGACCGCTATTATTTGAAATTTGAGTAAGGAATGTAAAGGAGGGGTGAGTCACTTCCAGGAAGAAAAGGTTGGTTTGCGCATGGACCTTGCGGTAGTATATGAATGGTCAGAAAATTATGAGGTTAAAGTGCGTCAAATCCTGGCACTCAGAACAATAGCACCAGTAATAGATCTCTTTCCAAATTTTCCACCTACATTCATTCGCCGTTATATCACCACCTTCGTGCAGTGTATACGTGGATTGATATTGGACATAGGCCAAGTATTATAAATTAAAGTTTCGCATTGTAATTAGATACTTAATGATCTTGAACATAGGATGTAAAGTTCGGGGGAAATATGATATCAACAGCTGTAAAATGTGATATTAGTGGAATAAAATACACTTATAAGATAAAGTTATTCTGTATAAATATTTGATCTGTTTTTGGAAGTCCAACTTGTATATGGTTGTAATGAATAAACGAATGAGTAAGTGTACAGGAATGGTGTTTACCTTTTACTCATACATGATTGTGTCCCATCCCCCCCCCCCCCCCCATGTCCTCCTGTTTAGATCTCTTTGATTGAACAAACAGCTTCAGGGCATTGGCAAACACTGTACATAGGCAGGACCATCCATTTTCCGTGTCCGTACTTTTTTTTTCTATTCATTTTTCAAATCAATGAAATGAGGGTACAGTTTTCCGGTGTTTGCAGCCTGGTTGATGAAGAGTACAACTATGACTTTGCGAATCACATCACCAGCAACTTTAACTGGATCTTACGTAATCATTCGAATAAACAAAACATATCCGGGCGAATATTCATCCGGGCAACTGCATCTAATACAGCGTGTGGTAATTTCCAAAGTCCATCTGTATTTTGCATAAGACGGTTGGGAAAATTCTACATTGGGTAGCCTAATAGGTCTATCAGTGGGAATATACTTGAAGTTTAAACGATTCCAGGAGCCCCTTACCCTTCGAAAAGGCATTTAAGCCCTTTGTTCCTTTGGCGTTTATTGCTATTTAGATGCTGGTTTTGGTGTGATCACTCTAATAGTGCGCCACGTGGATATAAATCATTAAAAACACATCTGTTACTGGTGATACCTAATAATGACGTAACATTGTGGTTCTTCATCATCACATTAAATTTCATTTAATTAAAAATTGGACACTCATCTCTAAGAAATGATTAGTGTATGCGATTACCTCAACATAAGTCACCATCTCACCAGGGTCATAACGAGATCATCTTGGGATTGGCGCCTTAGCCATCATCACGTGATTCATAGTGAATGTACTGGGGTGGCGCCATCTTGAAACAAAGGGCGGGAATCCGGACCTCGGACGGAAGAATGACGTCATGGCGGTAATCAATAGTTTGTAAATGACTAGATCTTATCGTACGTTTAAACTACTTTAAAACGTCAGTATATGGAGGCTATTATTATGAAACGCGGGAACGGTATTACAATGCGAGTCTGTGATTTTCTATTATGTAATACCAGAATACCGTTTTATCCGAACTGATATGACGCGATATCCCGAAAAAAAACACGATACATGGTTCTATTCTTACTTGTGCAAGTTGTTTATTTTCCTCCTTGTTGAATTATTATAAAGAGATTCTTTATCGACTAGGTCTTTTGTACTTTTAGGATACATTCCGACGATTCTGTGACGTTCTGTTATGTAATACCAGAATACCGTTTTTGTTCTTACTGATATGACGCTATATATCCCGAAAAAACACCACGACACATGGTTCTATTTTTACTTGTGTTGTTTATTTTCCTCCTGGTTGACCATTATAAAGAGACTCTTTACAGAGTTTATGTTGATTTTTTTTTACTGAAATAAAGCATTGTGTAGCCATGACATTACCCCTTGAACGGATCTTACGGCTCTTACGGATGTAATCTCATATATTGACGTCTATGTATAATTTTATGGGGACGACCTATCATAAGTTTATTATGTAATATCTGCTTTCATTCTTATTGACATTGTGTGTACTTGGGTTTTTACAAACGTGTATCAATCAAAAATGATTATTAATACGTCTGACGTCTGATTATTTATATAACGCGATATCCCTTAAAATATCACGACACGCACTCCTTTTGTTAATTTATATCTTCTTTGGGCGTTGTCAATGATCTTATATTAAACCAAGTAACCATGGTATGAAATTATCCGTCTGAATTGTGAAACATAATCATATCGATTCATAATTGCCATTGTACGTGTGTAATCGCCTCGACGCACGTACGATGACGTTTTCCCATATTACTAAATATACACGGAATGATAACGCCTTAGATGAGTTCATGACTTGAATCCGACGATGTGGTTATCAAGAAACAATGTTGGTATAAAGAGATCACGATGAATGTGGTCTTCCACCCGATGAGTCATCGGGTATTGCCCCCTCCTCCTCTTCGCGTGATGATGATCCATTCAAGGTGACGTCAGTTAACCGCTACTTCCCCATCGATTGGTTAGATCTGAATCCCCATCTATTGCTATATTGTACACAGTCATGTCCGCATGATTATAACACACACTGACCATTATTAACACACTCCTGCTTTTGTTTCACAGACATTGATTGTTTTCTCGTAAATAATTTCGGACGTTTCATGCCGCATGTTTAAGATACATTCACTGACAATAGTATTCTTTTTCTAAATTAGGGCTTGTTTGGATTTCTCGCCTTCTAACCTATTTGTTTATATATTATGTATATTTGTATGTAAATCATTTTAATCTATAAGAAGACTAAATAAATAAATAAATAAATAAATGTAAGGTATGTTTCTTTGTAAAATTGTGATTGCTTTTTATATGCACGGCCATGCTGAAGAACAGCCATTGGCTGAAGTATGCCTCCGTGCTAAAATAAAATAAACAAACAAACAAACAAACACTGTCGCTTCGAATGGACAGGAAATGAATATTCTGATAAAAGTAGGACTTTGTGTTTACAATATTGTTGGACACGGCCATCAAACGTTGGAATAAAACTAACTATAATGATACATGCACGGGCATAGTCATGTGCAATAACAATCGTTTAACATGTTATTGTTATTGATTGATGCAACATGATGTTGGGAAAAATAAATAAATCAATATAACTGTCTGGGTTTTAAATGATTACGGATATAATCACAATCCCCGGCAGGATGTATTCTCGACCGAACTTACATCCCTCTATAGCTACAGTATAGGCATATAATTAACATGTATAACAACTCAATAAGATATTCTCGTTTTAATCTGAACCCACGGTTTCCTCGAATGACTCAGTATAAAGGATGTCCGCATTACGAGTACCCCTTTCGACTTCTGTCATACTATACGGAGCAGTGTCAAAAAACGGTGTCGGTCAGCAATTAAAGCGAACCCGAGCAAATAGGGAGCAGAATATTAATCAGAGTTTATCCCGCCAAAAATGTATGTCCATCGCAACGTGTACGAAATGGATCCCCGTTAGATGACTCATGGGCATCACCCACACCAGCGCGCGAACGCCTGTGATATGGCGGCATCCGTCGTGACGTCATGTCTCTGTCCAGTCCATCTTGCATGACCAGTGATTATCATAATTTCAATTACCGTGATATGGATTTCTATCTCCAATATCCAGTGACTCACGCTGAGTCTCTCAAACGCCGCTCAAATTATCACGGGTCTAAATGTTGGAACGGAAAGTGATATTTTCTCTGCATGACTAAAATTAATGATTCATATTTTATATAGACTGTTTATCCGGAGGAAGAAGAAAAAAAATCGTCTCATTTTCGAGAAATAGAATTGTAGTTTTATAAAGAATGTAATTGCTATTATTATCCTCTTCGCAAAATTGAGTTTACCAAAACATGTAACACTTTGATCTATACACCAGGAAATACATGCCCCTTAGTCTTTGCTTAAGGTGGTTTATTCTACAAAATACATGCCCTTTATGTCTTTGCTGTTTACTACATCTTTGCGTATCTAAATTAATTAGTTAAAGATGCAGGTCCGGGTAAACATCCTTATTGTGTCATCACCCTTTCCTTAATCTTAATTTAACAAAACGATTTTTTTTCTTTTTTTTCTTTTAGGACTCATGCCAAAATAATCATAAATCTCCCTTCCTTTTTTAATTCCTCGAATCAATGGTTTTCTACTGATGACACGAACCCGGAGATACACGTGACTCAGAATTCCCTGTAATCCATACCCCCCTGCCCTCTCCTTGGTTTACACGGTTATCATGCGAAGGACTGCGGGTCACTAACACACTGGTTCATTCATGCAAGGGTATTGAGAAGGACGGACGGACGGACAATGAACATTGAGAAGGACAGACGGACAATCAACATTGGAAGGTTAGGTTGATTCATAGAAACGGGAGACAGATGGGACCTTTTATAGAGAATAGGGGAGAATGTTATTTTTATCTCCCTCCTGTGCTGTTGTTGCAATGAACATTGTACAGCTCAGTGATAGGATAAGGGTGGGAAGGCAATACATGGGAACATGGCTTCACAAACTATTATCCTCGTTCTCACTGGATGTTACTGTCCCTGAGTCTCTCCCTCCCTCCCTCCCACCCCCCCTCTCTCTCTCTCTCTCTCTCTCTCTCTCTTTCTCTCTCTCCATCTATCTATCTTCTAACCTCTACCCTTTCCCCTCTTTCCTATCCTCTCTCCCTCTCTCTCTCTCTCCCACTCTCTCTCCCCTTCTCTCCCCTCCCTCTCCTCATATCTCCCTCTCTCTTCTTCCACAGCCTTCTAAACGCACGTTTCACTTTTTACCACTATACTATTGTAGTCTCGTTAACACAATTCGGTAGATAAGAAACCTGTCATCCTCGTGTTAATGAGCATAATACATCTCTTCCTTATAATACTCGAGGTATAAATGCAATCGAGATCAATATTTCCATAAGCCTCTGTCAATTTCATGTTTACAAAAGACCCCCTGATCACGCCGTCGGCCTAATCAATAGGGCGCTTTAGTAACGAGACGGTACGCACAGGAGACGGTAATGCGAGCGAAAAAAACAAACTGCGCATGCGCGATTCTGAATTCTCTCCGTCCCGTCGATTTTCGGAACGGTACTCGGCCAACATAGCGTTCGTTCCCTAAACACGACGTAAGAGAGAGAGCTGACAAATAATTTGTATCTAGATCTAACAATGCAGGGCCCTACTGAAGATAAAAACAGGGAATCTACTAGTGTTTCCAATGTCTTTTCGGTATCTATACCGTACCTCAATCTACAATAAATTGATGGTTTGGCCGTTTAGGCCTACTTTGGGGGCCCTTTTTCATCGTTATGCATGTCGTGCCTGCACGCTGCGCACTACAACCCACCGCCGGGTCTATTGCCCCGGCGCTCCGGCCAAGCCTCGAGGCCCAAGAGCACTCGCACCAAAATGCAGCAGGTGTGCGGTTCAGCGCGGCTTTGCGTCCCCGTCGCCTTTAGCAGACAGCGAAAGCGCTTAAACATCACGACGGTAACAAGAGTGCGAGACCCGTCACAGTTGGTTAAACACTCTGTCTCCTCTGCGTACCGTCTCGTTACTAAAGCGCCCTACTATCAGTAATGAAACGTAATTGAGCCCTGGCATTGCATATACCACACTACCGCCTCTATCCAGCCATATGCTTTTGTTACGTCAGCGTGTGATGGTGATGAGAATACTAATTGAGGGGTATCATTGCTGTCTTCATAGTGATCGATGTGAGATTGAGAATGAACGTTACTCTCCCCATCCAGGCATGTTCATAACCGACAATACAATTCGTCCTTGTTTTCACGAAGTGACGGTAGTGACGAAAATCGTAACGCAAAGTGAATGCAATTTTTTTTCACTACCGTCACTTCGTGAAAACAGCGACGAATTATCAATTCTTTTCACAAGAGCTCGGAGAAGACCGCTGACTGTCACCAGGACGCTAAAGAGCAACCCACCTCTCTCGATCTCGACTGTCCAACCATTATCATATCCTTTCACATTCTATAATTGCTCATTGTGTGACATGAAAACGTTATCAGTCAATGTCAAATTGATATTCTGTTCGAGATAACGCACTTGTTGCGATGTAAACATCCGGTAAATTAGCATAATGTGGTGCATTTTGTTAATGGATCCGTTATCAGTCAATGTCAAATTGATATTCTTTTAAAGGTGATAATGCAATTGTCTCGATGTAAACACCCGGTAAAATTAATAGGCTCAATGTGGTGTAATTTTGATAAGAAAATTAACGCGCTGCAAATTGCATTTATCTTTCGTTGTTGCTTATTTAATACACAAACGACTGATATTGTCATTATCATACCGATAATGACCATCTTTAATCATAACCCCTGCTGATTTTGCTAATCGAGAATGATTCTATATAAATCGGGTATCGCTATGGCAACTCCTCATCAGTCAATACAGTCAAAGCTGCTTTAGTGACCACCTGTCTACAAAGACCACCTGTATACTAAAGCCACGTTTGTTGTTTCCCTTGAAAATGGTTTCTCATTGAATCATGTAGTAAAGGAACCTGTCTACAAAGGCCACTTTTTGTGTTTCCCTTGGGTGGTCGCTATAGATAGGTTTGTCTGTACAATCATGCTGTAGTCATGTATCATTAGAAAGTTGGACTAATTTGAGCCCTTTCCCCCTGAGGTATTGTCACGCTTGAAGCCTTCTTGTGTTGAAGCATGTCAATCCACTTTCAATAATAGAGTACATTATCATTAGCATAATTATTAAAGAGGTGTCGCAATAGCGTGGTATAAGGCTTAAGCACGTCATAATTGATTGACTGGAGATGTGGAGTGGAGATGGTGAACTGTATATAACTATGTTTATAGAATACAGTAATTTAAAGGTAAAGACCAGTAATGGTCATGCGATTGCATTGTGAAAGAAACGTTGTGGAATCGATCAGAAAAGGTTGATCATCTAGCACCTAGCATCTGCAAGGTTCTGGAATCATCAAAATGATAAGAAATTTGGCCCATTCTTCGTAAAGTTACAAGCACTATACACAGAAAGATGTATATGGGACTACCCTATATCTCTCACACGACCATGAGAGAAACAAATTTACCAAATATATGAATTAGTAGGCGGTTTCCCGGCAAATTTTGTATCATCATGTATTAGTCAAAACATATTCTTTCACATGATTGGTAATGAGAGCTTCCATTTCATTTTTTGAAATTGGGGCGTTTCCAATACTGGTCTTTACCTTTAATACAATGTCCGGGATAATTATATTCTCAAATGCTAATAACATGGCATGACATATCGACAGTACAACAGAATAATAATAAATGTAATGATAATACTAGTAAATAATAACAATACTAATATCTGTAATGATACAAATTTAAAAACTCTCCTACAGAGTATAAAATACCACTGCATAACTTTTAGTGGGCAGCAATAGCCACACATTCACCTAAATGCAAAATACTATGAAACATAAAGTTTCAATATCATTTTCTTGAAATAAAATGCAAGGGTGTTGTTCTTCTCTGCTATCCTGTATTTATATTGCGCGGAGCTTCTCATAAGCAGGATGAGTGTCGAAGGGGCTCCTTGAGGTACCCACGGACGTTGCCGAGACAATTCTTCAAACGATGCTGTGACGTCATCATGACGGAGATTCCTTAATCGCCGTGAACTCTCCGCCCTTCTGTATCTGAGTGCCACGTCCTGACTGAATCAACAAAGACTTCTCTTGATGTATCTGTCAAATCTGCTTCATACAAAATTATTATTCAAATTGAATAATTATTGGTGACGATGTCAACTATTTCAATTCAATTCAATTCAATTTATTTATGTTTCCACCAGAACATTACAAATCAATTAAACACTAACAACAATAGGAATATATATTGAAAACAGAGTGGTCCACTAAAAAGCAATGCTTTTACAATTGTGGACCCCTCAAATGATACTTAGGATTAATGGATAATTAAAGTAACAAGTTCGTAACTACAAAAGGAACTACAAAATAGGGGGAAAGGGGGATGCCAACAGAGAGGAGATCGGGACAAGACAGTACTTTACATGACAAAGTGATATTTGAAAGCCTTCATTCTTCCAAAACTATATTACGTATTATATCCTGCATCAAAAATTTGTTGGCTTTTGATTGGTTGAGAGCTCGTCACATGACCAAAAATATTTGACCTATTTTTAGAAAGTACTATATGAGAGTACTATTTTGGTTTACTATTTGGGAGTTGAAACAAAAAAGTGATTTTTTTTGTTGTTGATTTGAATCAATTTTTTTTTTCTTCAAATCTTAATTTAATGAAAATGAAATATTTTAAATCTTGTTAGATAAAAATTGACATTTTTTTTTTTTTTTTTTTTTTAAATAAATTTTTGATGCAGGATATAAAACAAATATACCATGCCTTCTATTCGAGGTACTGGTTAAACTATGGGCCTCGGTGACTCCAAAAGTACCATTTGTTTCGGGGCTGCGCCCCTCAGCAAATAGTACTATTGGAGTCACCTCTTGCGCATAGTTTTAACCAGAACCTCTCAAGGCAGTGTATATTTGTATAATATCAAATCATAATTTTGGTTGTATCATTGTTTTCTTGTCTTATTTCTTGTTCAGCAAACTTGGAGGAAGTTCATGTACGGTAAAGAAACAAAATACAAAACAAAATATAGGAAATGATATAAAAATAGGCCGTAGGGGAGTTTAGCAGGAAGTTGGGACATCCTTCAGTTTCACAAGCTCGAAAACAATTATGAAATTGCAATCATCTACAGACTTCCGGGGAGGTGTACGTTTCTCTCGCTTTCATTTCTAAGTGGCCTCGAAGAAATAGAAGGCGAACGGAAATGAGGTTCTAATGGGAGGAGAGAAAAAAAGAGATGAAATCGAGGAGAAAGAATGTAGAGCAAGCAATCTCTCAGATTTGTATTACAAATATGAAATATGAATAGAGGCTTACACGATCTGTACTCCGCCTCCTCTCGACTTGTCTACCGCCTGGTAATCTCTTTTAATCCAGTGTTTTGGTGAGACAATATTAAAGTCACTTATCTGACTTGAAGAAGTCTCGATGTTGGTTAGCAGTGAAGCCTTACAGAAGGATATTTCCCGCCATGTGCAATATACCAAATCGTGAATTGAATGAAGGGATTCATTTATGACTGTGTGAATTTCCGGTAAGAAATGCTTGGAGTATAGGGGGCTTTACTTGTGACGTAGCAGAATATCGTTAATCGTTGAAGAAAGAGAAAAGGGGTGAGTGAGTGAGTGAGTGTGTGTGTGTGTGCAGGTGAGAGAGAGAGAGAGAGAGAGTGTGTGTATGTGAGAGAGAGAGAGAGAGAGAGAGAGCTTTCTCAATTGTGTATACAATGATATACAACTGCATGGGGATTCCCAGGCACTACAGAAACTAGTTTCGGTGTCATTATATTTATAAATGATCACAACGTATATCTTACAACCATATTGATGGTATAAATTGCCTAGGACTTCAAACGAAATCAAAACAAAACAAAACGACATTGATGAAGCAATGATGAGATGTTCTAAACATATCTTACTCATATCATGGGCTTCGATCCATACAAAGGTTATGGGAATGGGAGGGGTTGTAATTTTTTTAATAATCGAAGGCATTCGGCGTATTAATACTAAATATAGTCATCACGATTATTGTACAACAGCCCCCAACGCCTCCCCTTTGAAACGAAGTCCATGGTTCGTGACAGACCGAAATTCATGAACAAAACATGATGCACATTTATTAATACTCTGATGTTAAACGAAAGAACTGATGCAACCCAAACTAAAACTGATATAAGAAATACATTGCATCGCTTTATTGTTGTGACTTATTTTGCACTCACTGAAGGATGTTTTTGCTTGGTTTCCATGAACAATCATGTCGCCTTTGAACTAAGACTGAGAGGGATGGAGGAGGGGGGGGGGGGGGGGTAGACCCCTTGATTAAACAAAAAAATAACCAAGAAAGCTTTCGCAGCAAAAATCTTGGCCGAGATAATAACTATTTGATATTAAACACCTTGCAGATTCATATCAATTTATAAACACGATAAATTGCCATTATTCATTGAACACTTATTTGCGGAGATGTTTTGAAATAAAGGGAAGACTGTTAGCTGTCGCAAACCTGAAAATGAAAGGGGTGAAATACTTGTTTTAGGGAACCCCTTTCTCCTTGATGTGTCAGTATTAGTCAGCCCATCAGACAGGAACCCATGGGGGTATTACATCAGGAAAGGGGGTTATGATATGAGTCAAACGATTATACTCATCTGGTCAAAAATATCAAACTTTTTATTTTATTTTTGAGATGTTTTACATGATGACGAAGAGTTCCCAGGGTATGGGGTTTCAACACTATTTATTATCATGATTATATTATGACGAAAGGACGACTCACTTTCCTGATTCGGTACACTCATATCCATTCACTACCGGTGAAATGGCAGAACGAATCATTACAGCCACAGAAACAGAAAACAGGTGCCTGGGCTACGTAACAGGTGGTGTATAATATATGGCTTTTGATATATCATTATGATTATTGGTTAATAAACACAATGATTGTCGCAAATCGTCTGGTGGTACCAGAAGGCATTAAAGCCTCTCTTTACTAGTGTACAGTAGGGATTAGACCACCCTGCAAGGTCACTGGACAGGTGGTTATCTCATCAAATAAGCTCTCAATTAACATAAGAAAAAGAGGATCATGGGGGACCAATGGTCACCGATTAGGCATTTTCGTTTATATAGAGGGTGCAAGAAGTGGGGATTTAACTCATGACATGTGCTTTTACATAGAGGCGCAATGGCTCAGTGGTAGAACATTGGGCTAGTAACCAGGAGGTCCCGAGGTTCGAAATTTCTCTCCACCGCCGTTATTCCTCTGACGTCAATCACATCAGATTTATGATTATTTTTCCTTTCTTTTCTTTTTAAACTCGATCTACATGATCTCGGAATCAAGGATGCATTGTCGAGTACACGGCTCGGATTCACAGCATGTTAAGTTTTATGCGCTGTATGACGTCAGTGTGAATCGTTACCATGGAGAAACACCGCTACCTGGCTCGATAATGACCCTCTAGAGGAATCTCAATTATCGTGTATAAGCCTTGTCATATACCAACACCATGGATATGAATGATTTTGATATACCCAATGAAAAGAGATTAATAAACGCCGTAGTCATAGTGACAAGATATATTGTATACATTGGCAGTGGTGTATACCAACCGTATAGCTGCATTCCCCCTCCCACTTTTCCTTTGAATGATACACTCAAAAAGAAAGTAGAGAAACAAAAATAATGGGGGAGAGAGAGAGAGAGAGGGGGGGGGGGGGGGGAGGGGGAGGGAGGGGGAGGGGGCAAAATTGAATACACGGCAGGAGTCTCTTGGTGGGCTTCTTGGCACGTCAAAGCTAAAAAGCATTGACGTTTTAAAACTATTTTTTGTTACGATTGAGATCATATTTTGTTACAGATTAGGGACATTGCGTTTAATTTACTTCGTATAACACCAGAAGAAGAAAAAAATGTCCTTGAGTCGTTGAGGAGCTGTAAACAAGGCCACTTTTAAAAATATTTGTCTTTAATTTTGAACGGATATGATGCTTCCGATCTTATATGACTTCATCATAAGTATTTAAAGCCCCACTTATTGCATTCTACCCCGGTCCCCAACATAAAAAAATCTTCTGTGTGCCCATGCCTTGAGCCATAATGCATGGCCGTCCAGAGGATTTTTTTATGTTGGGGACCGGGGTAGAATGCAATAAATTATTGACAATTTATTGCATTTTCTGTTTTTTTTTTAATTTATGGAAACTGCCCCCTACCATAGCCCCCGCTGCGTACAGTCATGGTTCAGTGACAAAGCAATGGCCTCGTAACTGTGAGGCCCCAGGATCAACACCGTGTCGATGTGCTATATCAGAGCCCTTTTGTGAGGCATTAATCCTCATTACTGTCCTTTATGACTTAAAGGCATAGGTCCCCTAGTTGATAAACATAGTAGCATAATATACATGCTTTAGCAGTCACGCAAAACACATATTGGCAAATTATTATTCAATAAAATCTGAGACTGTATACTATTATCTAGATCTAGTATTTTTAAATTATTTTTAAAATAATTCCATAAATTGGGATAAAAAAAAAATATTCCACCGTTATGAGCAACAGTGTAATTATTCAGAATTACGTCATTGTGTCCGTTCATTGGCTCGAGTTGGATTGTATTTTGTAAGTTTCACACTCATTTTTAATTTCAAAGTGTA
This sequence comes from Strongylocentrotus droebachiensis, assembly GCA_035222895.1. Classification (NCBI taxonomy): domain Eukaryota; kingdom Metazoa; phylum Echinodermata; class Echinoidea; order Camarodonta; family Strongylocentrotidae; genus Strongylocentrotus; species Strongylocentrotus droebachiensis. The sequence goes on along the minus strand of JAVYIG010003249.1, from coordinate 131,721 downwards.
GTTGTTGTCAGATGTAACGTTACGTTTACAAAATCCTTGAATGATTAACGATATCGACAATTTCATCGTATTTAGTATTATTCAACATTATGACATGATCGGGGAGATAGTTGAAATTTGTATATTTATTTTTAAGATGTTTGCAAAACACATCTATTCTAGTTTTAAGAATGATGATTAGCATTTATACTGATTTTAGATTTTAAAAATGCAGATATTTTTTATGAAATACGTCGTACTGCAGTACAAATAAATCTGAAATTATAATAGCTTTTAAACTATATTAGAGGAATGGGTAGGCCTATAATTTCAAAGGTAATTGATACAATTGTCATGCTTATACAACTATAACAATTTGTATTATGTTTATTTCCTATACATGTATTTAAAATAGAGTTGTCCACAACATCATCATCCCTCCTAACCGCGCGCGAGAAATGGCATTGAGAAGTATAGACTCTTGTAGCGTCTTCCATCGTATGCAACGGGGTCGGGATTTTCCCATGGCTTTTAGCCTTGTTTTGACTCGTGACCTCGCTAAGGTCAACCAGCTAAATTCGAGCGGGACTCGAGTTGCATTGTGTCGTGACCTTAAGTGACCTTTACCTCCCACTGACTGACCTCAGGAATGCACTGAACGGCCTCTCTTTCTCTTTTTCTCTCTCTCTCTCTCTCTCTCTCTCTCCTGCTCCCATTCTCTATTGTTGTGCTGCATCCAATGTTCTCAACAAATAAGAGTGGAGGTTGAATCTTGTCAATCTCCACGAGTTTCTCTCTCTCTCTCTCCATCTATATGCTCTCCCCACTGCAAAAACCAGGGTGTTAAATTTCTAACACCAGTATGGTATTGAATTTTGTTGACACCATGGGTGTTATTTTTAACACCGGTCAGATTTAAGCATGCATTAATAATTACTTGGTGTTAAGTAACATGGTGTTGTTTTATGCTCGGTGTTGAAAGTATCAACACGTGATTTCGTTTAAGGTGGTTGATTGGTCGAATAAGTTTTCACAAAGTGTACGCGCGCTTAATGATTACTTTACACGTGTTCACAGAAGAATACAATTATCATGATTTGTTAAGCAAATTATGACAATGCACATCAATTTTGTGATTTGTATTTTCCTTTGGCAATTATTGACCAATAGATTATTTGTCCGATCTTGTTACAATTACCTTAAGTTTTAGCAATAGATATATTGATTATAAGATTACTAACCAAGAAACAACATGCATATTTATTATATATTCGTGTTCCAGCCTGTGTCATTTAAATGTTTATCTTGAAATTACTTCAAATGATCTATGTGATGGAGTTAATGCAATGGAGATTAGAATTTACCTATTGGTGGACAATTGCCAACATCGATTATGAATTATCAGTTTACCATTGGTTCTTCTACCCTGGTCGATAATGGTCGATGATAGGAAATACGGAATGTGGGACCATTGGATCAACAAGAATATAAACCCCCAAAGTGGAATTGAATTTGTTATGATTCCAGATATTGTTGTTAATCTACACCAGAGGAGTTGTCCGATATAGATACCAAGAAAGTGTTAAATTGAACACCCTTGGTGTTAATTTTAACACTCTGGTTTTTGCAGTGCCCCCCTCTCTCTCTCCCTCTCTCCATCTATCTTACACTTTCTCTGTTTCTCTCTCTCTCTCTCTCTCTCTCTGTCTCTCTCTCTTCATGTCAACTTTTCCGACCCTCCCCCTTCATCATTAATTTCGTCCCACTATCTTTATCCCTTTCTCTCTTCCCCTTACCTTTTACCTTGATCTATATTCTATAAACTGCAGTGATGACATGAAATACAAATGGATAAAAAAACTGTCAAAATTGCCAAATATTATATCAAGATTGCAAAGGATGAAGCAGGGAGACACAAAGGTTGTACTAGTATACATCTGCGAAGTGGAAAATTCATGTGTCGATTTTGAGCTTGTCCTTTTGCAATCCCCTTCTTTTTCTAGGGGCACCTTGACAATACTCATAATTATAGAGAAGCCGCAAACCAAATATCGAGGGTACGATTCTATACCTGTCAAGAGAGGCCAGTTTCTGAGAAAATTAATTTCCTTACGCTTTTGCCAACCTCACCTAAACCAATTAACAATAACGAATGCCGGGGACTTCGGGATATCACAACGGTTTACACTTAACATACATATTCATCAAGAAATAACGATTGTGATGTATTCTTTTTCTTCGAAGCGAAGCCATTGAAGAACTAAAATCCATCTTAGTCATATTCAGAACTGTCAGACTCAAATAATGTTTTCACAGAAACAAAGTATGGAAAGTAAATGATCAGCAACCCAGTCTTTCCAGTAAAAGGGTAATATCTTTCAAGAAATAGAATCGGCTCAGTTTGTCAATCCACCTGCCTTGTATAGTACGATAGTTCAACGTGGACAAAGAATATTGAAAAAACCATACCGTCATTTGAGGTTACTTATTATGCGGGTAGGTCTATATCATATTAGGTGTAACATAATATAGCCAAATGACATAGGCATACCACGAGTAAAAATCATAGCGTAAATGAGCCCAGTTAAAGATAAAGTTGAGTTCTGGTCATTCGATTGCATTGTGAAAGAAAATGTGTGGAATGGATCAGAAAAAGTTGACCATGTAGCATGTAAGTATTGGTGTGTACTGCAAGGTTCTGGAGTCATCAAAATCATAATAAATATGGCCCAGTCTTGGTAAAGTAACAAGCACTGTACACAGAAAGATGTATATGGGACTACACAAATGGTGTCTGGGCTACCAACCTTGATTTCCTTATCTTTCTATACTCATTACTCAGCCAGTATACATTTTCTACCAAAATTGTTTGGCAAATAAATAAATACATTTATTTGTAATCTTGAACATTCAGTGTAAGTTTCGTTTGAATCTGTGAGAAATGATTTTTTTTTTTTTTACCAGAACTCAAGTTTATCTTTAAACCTGATAGCAATGACTCAATACCGGATAAACACAGTTCAAATTATACACCACAAATAACATTATGCATCACGGGTAACGGATAGCACGATTATATTTTTAAAAGATGAGAGAAAGGGAGAAGCAAATAAAATGAAATTAAATATCATGATACTCTCGTCATGATTATCAGTTACAAATACTGTTAGTGTTACGACCAAAATTAATGTGGGCCTTTGTGAAATTATATTAGATAGCTAAAGCCTCGACGACCTGTTTATCTGTTCAAACACTGACAACGCCCATTTTATCATAACTAAGTATTATAAGCGGGTGTGCATCCAAATCAGTCTATACAAATTCTTCACATTGTATACTTCAAACAGAGCATAATTCTTGCAGTTTCAAAGTAGCTACCTCACAAGTGATTCGAGACGACTTCGATTTCGGTCTCAAATTTAAAAAAAAATCAATATGATTATTTCCTTTTTAATGACTTATTAATGAAGGGAAAAAAAGAAGTTTATAAAAAGAAGATTATTAAAAAAAAATCATTATCATTTATTTCCTGTTTTTATGACCTAATGAAGGAATAAACCGAAGTCATCGTGAAAAAATGCACCATATCAATTCATGATAATGATATGTAAATTCTATGTATTAAGTAGAGTTACCTTGACCGGGGTGTGACGTGACTGCCCGGTTATAAAGTAGCCTTTAGGTGACTGATGTACGGTCAAGTACTATTATTAGTATTTCTTATTTCCTTCTAATTCGCATCACGATACACACAAATAGCGCGTGATAAATAAGATGTGTATCAAATTCGTATGAATTTGCTTCTATTTTCAGTCTTGGAAAGGAGCTGTAGCATTAAATAAATTGGGGGATGAAGTTAAATATTCCCCACCGGTTATACTATTCCCATAATCAGTGATTATGTAATGACAATATTGACAAGTTTTTTCATAGGCATTTTAATCTAGCCACAAATTAGATATAGAAAAAGGTAATACATGTATAGCTCAGCTTCTTTATAATACCCGTATAAAGAGAGAAATCAAATTTAGGCCCCGTATATCACATTCAGAAAAACGCCCATTTTACTTTGAATAATGTCTTTACATCCGGATCGTATGGGTTCATCTTTCTGAAGAAAAAAATTCCTTCTGGCTAAAATGTAATACTGTGCATTTACTATTAAAGCATTCAACAATTGATATGTGTTGTTGTTGTTGTTGATGATGCTGTTGTTCTTTATAATAAAATATAATCATGACGTTTACCAAACCAATTCGAAGAAAAACTATTTGAATTCCGACCATCGCGCGTAGGTATCACGGAAAGGAAGTCATTAAAATAGACAGTAATGGATTTCAAGATAAGCACGGCTTATTGACCTAAGCCCAATGGTCAGTTGATGACGTAGCATATTATAGCCAAAATGAGATCGAAGTGACCGATATAGAGCAGGTGAGAACTGACCGTGGGGAGGGAGGGAGGGGGAGCACAAAATGCTCTTTCGATATCAAAAGAACCTTTGTACATGTATCTTGCTTTCTTAATCTGCATTTCATTTTAGCTGCTTTGATTTTATTCAATCCTAAATATCGTGCTTGCAGCGAACATCAAATCACATTCTAACGAACGAAATCGATATTATTTTGTTCTCATTAATCAGATTTTGATATGTGAATCTTGATCAATATCGAAAATCTCGATTTAGATATCAAAAGAACCTTAATATACCTTGCTTTTTTAATCTGCATTTCATTTTTAGTGTAGCTTCGATTTAATTCAATGATTATAACTATTTTGCTTGCAGCTAACCTCAAATCACATTCTACCGCACAAAATCGATATTTGTTTTCATTAATCAGTTTTTGATATGTGAATCTTGGTCAATCAAGACATTACATTGTTGTTTATCCATCCGTTTATACAATTATCTTACACAGCAATGCTGGAATATTACCAAAAAGCAAAAGAAACTGTGATACCCCCTCCCCTCCCCCTCTCTCCCTCTATCTCCCTCTGAGAAAAATGTAAACACATATCGTTTTCAGATGAGGAGGATGTGGGGGTGAGGATAGAACACGTCATGGAATATAAGATTACACAGAAACGTGTGAATAAAAGATAAAGGCCTGTATAATATCATTAACATTCATGGAAATGTGTGGTACATCGGCCGAATAACTGTCAGTCCCATATCGTTTTCCTACGTCAGAGATTGAGAGGGTCAATCTCGATTTGGAGTGAGTGGGTGTGTTCAATTCAGGGAGGTCAATTCCATACTTAACTATGGCGTTACTAAGCGAAAAAATCTTGACCTTCGATCGGGTCAAAGCCAGCAACGTCAAAATATTTAGAATATTTTTTCGGAATATTTACCCCCCCCCCCCCCCCCCCCCCCGCAACACCGCTTCTCCCTCCCTGTAAGATACTAATCTCTGTTTTGAAAGGATATTTTTTGTTTCAGTTCACGATCGGATTATGACGTCAGTAGCGATGGTTTTTTGGTTGAATTTTTAGTCTGTCGAATGGGGGCGTAGTAATTCAGCTGCAAATGATTCTCAATTTTGGGAAAAGTCATCCTTCTGATTGCGATCAATATTTAGTATTTCCAGACAAGCCCAATGTTGTGAGTATAATTTGAACATATGATGTTGATAATTGATAACTAACCGTCAGTTTGAGTTGGGTGTTGGTTTTATACAATTTATAGTTTTCAGATAATTTGATGTATAAAATTTGTTATGAAAGTGATTCGTACGCACAGTAACTTTGTATGCATTACACGTGCAGTTACATAATACGGTTCATGTGTGTAGTGCTATGGGGATAGTCTGTTGTACAGACCGTGTTGTGTTATTTTAATATCATTTATATATAGGCAGTTGTATAAAGTGACAGAATGTAGATAAATTCTGGTAACTGTAGACATGTATATAAAGAGGAATTTAGGGTAATTTGTGTAGACCAAAAGGGTTATTGTTTTATCATGCACACAAATACAACAGTAAACAAAGGAAACTCAAGCAGCTATATTGGGGTATCATAAAGGTTATTCATTTATTATGATGCTATAAGGAAATAGAACATTTATTTAGTGGGCATTGATATTTCATTTTGGAACAGTATAATATGTAATTTCAGTAAACATGCATTAATCGTACAACTAATTTGATGCAAGATTGTTTGTAAACAGTTTAAAATTGACATATTATTTATGATTGTTTAATTCTGATTAAATTTCAGGTTGAACCGCCTTTTGTGAACGGTATCGCATCATGCTTGAAATTGTCACTATTTATTGAAGTGCAGTCAGTCCGATTGGTTGGTTATACGCTACATTAAGTTCAACAACAATGCTTTAAGTCAACTTGAGCGATATGTCCCATCAAGAGTCCGTCAAGCCCGGGGATTCAGCATGCCAGACTGGCAAGAGCAGCACGAGCAGTACCTCCAGAGCTAGAGTCAAAGCAATGGTGAAGAGAGCGGCCTTGGCAGCTCAGGCAGCAGCTCTCAATGAACAACAAGCTCTTGAACTGGAGGAGTTCAAGCTGAAGCATAGAAGGTGTAAGCTTGAGCTACAGACAAGACTCAGCATGGCAAGAGCTGAGGAAGAGGTTTTCTCCCAGCATGGAGAGAGCATGACTGCTGCTGTAGATAAAGATGTCTCCCAACGAAGAGGGGCCTTGACGACGGAGCCCAGCATGGCTATAGATTTAGAGAAGGGTGTCTACCAGCTGAGACAGCCCTCACAGGTGCAACCTAACAGGGTCACCACTACAGACAAGGACTTCTCCCAGCATGGAGAGAGCATGACTGCTGCTGCAGATGAAGATGTCTCTAAACGAAGAGGGGCCTTGACGACGGAGCCCAGCATGGCTACAGATTTAGAGAAGGCTGTCTACCAGCAGAGACAGCCCTCACAGGTGCAACCTAACAGGGTCAGCACTACAGACAAGGACTTCTCCCAGCATGGAGAGAGCATGACTGCTTCTGCAGATGAAGATGTCTCTCAACGAAGAGGGGCCTTGACGACGGAGCCCAGCATGGCTACAGATTTAGAGAAGGCTGTCTACCAGCAAAGACAGCCCTCAGAGTTGCAACCCAACATGGTCAGCGCTACTGTAACAGACAAGGACTTCTCCCAGCATGGAGAGCCCTTGAAGTATGTAACCACCACGAACCAGAGTGAAACCACAGAACAGAATGGCTCCATACTAACTGGGTCAGAAGCAAGTTACGGAATCGCCATAGGGGCCGGTATGCGATGTGTACTTCCCATAGGTCCAGTGCATGTTCAGGCAGCAGATGGAGATAGATGTGTTCGTACCGACGCTCTACTGGACTCTGGTTCGACCACATCCTTCTGCACAGAGAGCCTAGTAAGGAAGTGTCAGCACAGGGGGAAGAGCACATACTTTCCATATCAACTTTGGACGATCCTGATGGAAGGATCCAGACTCAACTTGTGAGTCGTATGGTCGACACAGGTCTCATGACAGAAAGAGTGAAGCTTCAGAAGGTTTTCACGAACAGGAAGACCGACATGCTGAGCAACCACATGGCCAGTATGCGAGACTTAGAAGGATGGCAGCACTTAGAGGGGCTGGATCTACCATTTGCCTGCGGACAAGAAGTGGGACTCCTGATAGGGCAAGATGCGCCATTTGCTCTGATGCCCTTAGAGGTTCGTAGAGGAAAAGGAGAAAATGGCCCTGCTGCTGCTACTCCAGACAATAACGGAATGTCGGTGAAGGACAGAAAGGCTCTTGAAATACAGAATGAAGGGAAGTGCATAGAGATGGAACAGTACCAGTTTCACATACCCTTCAAGGAGAAACGACCTACATGTAGCTTGACAGACAACCGATGGGTAGCAGAACAAAGGTTGCGGAGTCTCAGAAGGAAGCTAGGTAGAGATCACGCTCTGCACTACAAGTACAAGAAAGGCTATGCCGAGGAGGTGGAAGAGCAAGATTGTCAACCAGGTGACGTAACATGTCGATACCTCCCTCATCATCCAGGTTTACGATTTGGTACTGGTGGTCGACGAGCACTCACACCGCAATGTTTGGCCTTTGGGAAGAGTCCTTCAGACATGGCCAGAAGAGAAAGGCTTTGATCGACAGTGTGAAGTGAAGACCTGAACCAGTGTACTGCGGGGAGACCAGTTACAAAGCTCTATTTAATTTGGAGGCAGATTCTTGGAGACATTTCTGTGTTTCTAAGATGAGGGGTCAAGCCTAGCGCTGTCCCGTGCCAATTGTAGAGGTATTTGTGTTTTGTGTTCTTAAAACCAGAAAGCGGAACTGACATCGATCCTTTTTCGCGTATTAGAGTAACATTGATCAGTCAAGAAATTAAGGTATTTTTGTGCTTCAGCATCATGGACAAAGTGTCACCATTTGAGCAACTTTTAGAGAATTTTTAGAGGCTTTGACAAGAAACTTGAGGAAAGGACAGCGTTTCAGAAGAAGTTCTAAGCAAGAGAAAAAACTGTCGCCAGACAAAGTTGATATTTAGTCAGAAGAGAATATTATTCTGATCCTTTAATAACTCAGAGAATGTCAAAGAACAAGATTTAGACGAAAATAGATTATACCATTATGCAGGACTGACATGGTGTAATTTATGTTTGCATGATATTGGAAAGTAACGTTTTTGTTTTTCAACCTTCTAAACAAACTCTATATTCATTAGAAATGGTAAATGTGATTTTCCTTTATATTCATATGGTGAATGCATTTGTATATATGTATTCTATATTAGGTTCATTTCCAGAGGAGAAAGCTTAAAGTTGCAGAATACATTTAAATCAGTTATACGCTTGTCGATGATATGTCGTTTATAACTGTTTCCATGACAACCAAATTACATATCATTGGCTATTTGGTAGAATATGTAATACCAGAATCGATAATGTCATATATGCAGATTATGCATAGAAGATTGAAATGGTATATCTAGATTTATGCATTTGTCTATGTAGGGACTTGGAAATGTTGACTAGGAAAGTTTATATTTTCTAGCAGATGATGTCTTGTGAAGATATAATTGGGTACAACAACATGACTATATGTGTACTGGAATTGGTATGTGAATTCAATTCAGTTTCAAACAGTATCTGTGAAATCGTACATAGTGTTGATTACAGAATCAATATTTTCTTTTATTGGGTGACACATAACAAGATTTCTTTTTTAGTTTGTATGGGATTGAAAGAAGTGGTTGTAGTGGTAACAGTTGCCAACAGAGATATTTCAAAGTGAAATTTTGGTTTTCATGATATACGGTTTTCATATTCTAATGTAGAAATTTATTGAAGCATGTTATACTTTGATACAGGTAGTATGGCAACCAACTTTGTTGTAAGTTTATTTGAAAAGGAAATTGTAGTCCTTTTTGGTGTTGTTACAAGGAAATCTAGACATGAACAACTTTTTTCTTCTTCGTGTGCAAAGAAAGCTGTTTGGTTGCTTAGGTGTTCATGAAAATTAATGTAAATTAGATTATTTGTTAATTGGTGTATGAAGGCATTCAGTATAGATAGCTATGTTTTAAATTTTAGGATTCCTTTGGAATTTTGGATAAAGTATATACCTGTAAGTCCAGGTTGAGAATAAGAAGAGATTAGAGAAGTAAATGTTCAGTAAAATCTTCACATTTAGGGGCCGGAATGTAAGATACTAATCTCTGTTTTGAAAGGATATTTTTTGTTTCAGTTCACGATCGGATTATGACGTCAGTAGCGATGGTTTTTTGGTTGAATTTTTAGTCTGTCGAATGGGGGCGTAGTAATTCAGCTGCAAATGATTCTCAATTTTGGGAAAAGTCATCCTTCTGATTGCGATCAATATTTAGTATTTCCAGACAAGCCCAATGTTGTGAGTATAATTTGAACATATGATGTTGATAATTGATAACTAACCGTCAGTTTGAGTTGGGTGTTGGTTTTATACAATTTATAGTTTTCAGATAATTTGATGTATAAAATTTGTTATGAAAGTGATTCGTACGCACAGTAACTTTGTATGCATTACACGTGCAGTTACATAATACGGTTCATGTGTGTAGTGCTATGGGGATAGTCTGTTGTACAGACCGTGTTGTGTTATTTTAATATCATTTATATATAGGCAGTTGTATAAAGTGACAGAATGTAGATAAATTCTGGTAACTGTAGACATGTATATAAAGAGGAATTTAGGGTAATTTGTGTAGACCAAAAGGGTTATTGTTTTATCATGCACACAAATACAACAGTAAACAAAGGAAACTCAAGCAGCTATATTGGGGTATCATAAAGGTTATTCATTTATTATGATGCTATAAGGAAATAGAACATTTATTTAGTGGGCATTGATATTTCATTTTGGAACAGTATAATATGTAATTTCAGTAAACATGCATTAATCGTACAACTAATTTGATGCAAGATTGTTTGTAAACAGTTTAAAATTGACATATTATTTATGATTGTTTAATTCTGATTAAATTTCAGGTTGAACCGCCTTTTGTGAACGGTATCGCATCATGCTTGAAATTGTCACTATTTATTGAAGTGCAGTCAGTCCGATTGGTTGGTTATACGCTACACTCCCATATACTCTTTCCTACTGTCTATATGCCTGTCCTGTCTCCCATTCTCTTTTTCTTTCTTTATCTTTATAATTTTCTAGATCTTTCTCTCTCCTTCTCCCCCTCTCTCTCCCACTCTCGCTGTATCTCTCTCTCTCTCTCTCTCTCTCTACTTTTGTCTTCGAATATCCTAATCATCACCAAGTATGCTGTAAAGTGGTGAGTCATAATCTGTCGATAAACCATATCGTAACAATTCCTGATTCGGCCACCTGGTGTAAAAATATTTAAAAAATAACAATGAAAATGTTTATGAAATTTTAAAATAAATTTATAAATCAATAATTTTTATACCGTCTATTTGCCATTTTCCAGACGTAATAATGCCATTGCGACCTGTATAAAGGCTGTATAGCAATGAATGAGTTCAGATTTGGCAAGGAGGGGAAGGGGTAAGAGAGGGAGGGGGTGAACCGATCAGTGTGTGGTTCTATAGGACCTGTCTGGCCTTTGTCCTCCATCCAGGGCTAGCGTGGGGTGTGGTGTTGTCCCCCTCTTGTTATGCTAATCCGTGAATACTACCACCTCCTCTCCGGCTCCTCTCCCAATACTACCAGTACAGCTCAAACTCTCTTTCTCTCAATGAATGAATGAAAAGGGCGACCACGATATCAAACAAAGAAGCTCTTCTCCTCTCAGGCTCTCACCAACCTGTTAGCTCCATCTCGCCTGCTGGCCATAAGCGCGCGCTGGTTTTTCACTTATTCATATTTTCGTCCAGTTCTTTAGCCCTGGTGACCTAAACGACTTGCTGATAAACACTTAAAGATAAACTCCAGTTCTGGTAAAAAAAAGAAAATTAATTCTCACAGAATCAAACGAAACATACACTGAATGTTCAAGATTACAAATAAATGACATGCGCCAAATAATTGTGGAAAAAATGTATACTGGCTGAGTAATGAGCATAGAAAGACAAGGAAATCAAGGTAGTACTAGCCCCGACACCATGTGTGTTGTCCCATATATAGCTTTCTGTGTACAGTGCTTGTTAATACTTTACCAAGACTCGGTCAAATTTATTATGATTTTGATGACTCCAGAACCTTGCAGTGCACACCAAAACTTACATGCTACATGATCAACTGTTTCTGATCCTTTCCACACCTTTTCTTTCACAATGCAATAGCATTACCAGTACTAAAGTTTATCTTTAACTGCAAGTCTGCTTTACATCAAATAGGCTCCACACAAAAGGGAAATAATAGGCCTACATGTACAATATTGTAATTTTGTTTATGTATAGCCTATATTAATAGGCAAGGATACAATAAGAAGGAAATTGAGACATGGTGATGATAAGAAATTTCGACTAAAACGATTAATTAATGCCTTTGTGCTCATGATGAGAGGACACAACTGTTAAACAGTTCCATTGTCATTGGAAGCAAAGCTTAATTGTCTTTAAGCAAGCCTGCGTGAAGATATTGACCAAAGAAATGCGTTGAAATTTGAATCTGTCCGTTGCAGATTGATTTTTGTATAGCACACCGTGCATGTTTCAAACGTCCTACAACAAGGTGTCATTGACATTAAACTCGTCTCCAAATAGTAAAGCGGGAACCGTTTCAACCCATCCATTGTTAAGATCTGAATCATCGTAAAAGGGACTCGACAATGTCAACAATTGGTAATCTGAGTTTCCATGGTAACCATTGTCTGGAAGCAGAGCTTACGATGTCTATAAATAGAGGAGGGGGACGCCGTGTGCACTCAACTTGAACCCGCTCGAACAAGATGAAAGAAATCAATCAATAACTCGAAAAAAAAGACGAAATGCGTGCAAGTCCAATGGTCTCTACATTAAAGGTATAGGCCGGTTCTGGTCATGCGATTGCATTGTGAAAGAAACGTTGTGGAATCGATCAGAAAAGGTTGATCATCTAGTATACTGCAAGGTTCTGGAATCATCAAAATGATAAGAAATTTGGCCCAGTCTTGGTAAAGTTACAAGCACTGTACACAGAAAGATATTTTATATGGGATTTCGCGATATCTATCCAGTCCGGATAGATATAATAATTAACCAAATATATCAATTAGTAGGCTGTTTCCCGGTAAAATTTGTATCATCACGTATTAGTAAACAAATATTCTTTCACATATTTGGTAATAAGAGCTTCCATTTCATTTTTTTGAGAGGGGGGGGGGGGGGGGGGCGTTTCCAAAACTGGTCTATACCTTTAAAGGATGGGAGAGAGAGAGAGAGAGAGAGAGAGAGATATTTTCGGCAGACAAATTCTAATCACAATCATAATAAAGGAACTAGGCCTAATTTTGTTTTCTTCCTGATATGAACCCCTTCCATTTTTTTGATAACATTCTTTACCTACCGGCATCCAAAGGACCTCAAACATCGACACCTTCAAACTTCAAGCAACCAAACACAAGGACTAAATAAGCAACAGTGCGCACCCCTCATCCTCTTCATTTGGCTCCTAACGGGACGTTGAGGAGTATAACGAAGAAGAAGAAAAAGAAATTGATAAGTGACGACATCATATTTTGTGAAATTCGTTTCTAGTATAAAATATCGTGTCAACCAACTGATAATTTAATTGTATTATTTTTATTTTCGGCATATTGCCTGAATATAACGACATAATATCTAGCTCGTCACTATCTTTCACACACGTATATCACGAGCCATTATCACCCAATGCACTCTACGTACATCATGTTGCCATCGCATCACCATGACGACGAGTCAAACTTGAATAAGCAAATAACATGGCTTCGCTAAATACTAATGTGCGATGCCCTTGATATTTAGCTTGTAATGTTTCATTAACATATTCTGGCAGCAGCTCTAGACATAGAAGGACAACTTAGCTTGTCAAAACCATGCGATACTCGATGATAATGAATTATAAGATAAAGAAATCAATGATGTTGTTCTTTTCCGTTTAATTTCACTTATCATCAACAACTGCATGTACGTTACTCGTTATTAATATAAATGTCTGACGTCATAATGATGCAAGCAGGAAATCATGTTTTTATCTGCAACATCTGATCCCAGTATCCGTTCTAGGTATCTAACGAAACGGGATATCCGAAACGAACCGAGCCCCCTTCACCACATAATTTGCTCTTGGCAACTGGAACCATTGCTAAGTTATGAGTTGTGTATGATTGAACCAATAACAGGCCTAAACTATAAATTGTTGCAACATAATCAAATCGCAGAGAAAGGCAATTGGCATTTTGATAAACATATTGAATATTAATTTCGTCCTTCTGTGTTCAGTCATTTAATTTATTAATTAATTTGATTAATTAGTCGATTTCATGGTTTAAATTCCCTCTGTCACTTTCTGTAGATTTTCAATGATTGGAAAATATAGGCCTATTTTTTAACGTAATCTAAGTATCTCTTATTTCAGTTGAAGAATGTATTTAATAATGAGCAGATGAAAATGATTGAGACCCCCCCCCCCCCCCCCCCCACCCCCATTTTCGCCCAATGTTCGGTTAATTTTGTTTGTTGTATAACACCTGATAATGGGTTTGAATAAAACATATTGATGCAATCTTGCTTGATACCATTACCAAACATGTGAATTTGGTCAAGGGGCCTTTATCTACAAGATCATTATTCCGAAACGCGTCTACTGCATTGCTGTGTCTCGATTGAATCTATATAATTAACATTTCCATTGGTTATCATAATTTATATTCATCTATATCTGCATAAAATGTCATGGTTTAAAAGAGCATTATAAGTATGTTTGGAATTAAAACATGAAATCGCTTGATTTCAAACAGTGGGTGAATTGATTGGAATAATTGAATTAGACTTGGCGGAAATTCATGCACATCTTCTGATGAATCAACCAACAACACCCGAATTCATGTACTTTTATTGCAAGAAACAAAATAACTCTGACGGTTGAATTTTGTCAGTTTTAAAAATTACCGATGTGGAATTTGTGCTTGCTTTCGGATGAAATTGGATGAAATGTTAGTTTGTGGTAACATGCACAATTTTGCCTGATTGCCATGCAACACTGAATACAACATCAATGCAATTTCCCTCCATTAATGCACTGAGGGTAATTATCTTCCATTAATGCACTGAGGGTAAAAATCTTTTTTTGGTTAAACACTGTATTCTATTTTTAGCCACATCAAACAGTCTGTGTCGTGTGGTTTTCAAGTAGGTGGGTTTGAAATCCGTAGTTACATTCGGGTTCAAGCCGGAACCAGGTGGGAGGTTCCCTCGAAGAAGAAGGACAAATATTATTCAAAATAGACGAAGGTTGTTTTTACCCTCTCTCAACTTGAGGTACTCCTTCAGATAATCTTTTTTTCTTTCTCTCTCAAATCAAATAGGGATTCGACCTTTTTATGTTTTCTCAAGAGTGGGATGTTTAAATAACATGAAGACACTTTACAGATGACAGTATCAGTTTTTATGGGGGAAAGGTTGAATCATTTTCTAGAGAGTGAGAGAAAAGGGGAGAGGGGGAGAAAGAGAGAGAGAGAGAGAGAGAGGGGAAGGATGGAGGGAGGGGGAGAGAGAGAGAGAAAGAGAGAGAGAGAGAGGGTCATATTTATATTCCAATGATTGTATAGACGAGCATTACAAAGTCCAAATAGCCAAAAGAAAGAAAAAAATGGGTATTCTTGCACATTATGTTTAAAGGTTATGTAAAGCAATAAACATACCAAAAATAAATATAAATTCGAATTGTCATTCATACTCTACCGTGGAAAGCAACAAAATTATAGTCTAAATATTACTTTTATTTGAACAATATCATTAATTATGAGGACAGGAAGCGTGGGAAAAAAACAGGAGGGATCAAGTCAAACAATTCAACCACGAATCAAAGAATTATTGTACACTTCCTGCCTCGGCAGGATGTTATAAATTGGGAGTTATAATTCTTTTAATCACCCGCAGAAAAATCGCCCAATTTTATTACATTCGATATTATGCTCGAGATCCGAAATGTCATCTTCGAAATGAGACAGTAAATCTCACCTATGATCTAGAGCGATGGTATCATGATATCACGTTCTCTTTGGGCGTTTGTAAATCGCTGGGATTAAGCCACATAGACGCGAGGATTTTCTTCATCTTTTGGAGTTGTTTCATGACTAAGTTCACACGCAGGAAGTTGGAGTCTAGACCTTTAATCTGGAAGTGCGAGAGCAAAAAGATTTTCAGGCTCGGGTTTTATTTCCTCTTTGCTAACAAACAACACCCATATTTCAATCGTGCGTATTACCCCATAAAATTATGTCATGTATGTAACACTATATCAAATCTTTACACCATTACAGTTATGTTGTGTAGCCTTATTGTTCATAACCCGGTTTATTTTCAAAAAATGAAAAATCTACTTTTGGAAATGAAGCTCCTTATCTGGATGGAATGATCAAATCAAGGAGCTCCAGATAATATATTCAAGAAAAAAACATTTGTTTAAATAAATAATGTTAAATGATCAGTCTAACAATCAATAAACGATTCTTGAAATAGACCATTATATCGACCAGTATATTTCGAGGAACTAGTCTACTTATCACCACAATACAGAGATATCAACACCCTTTCATTTCTACAAATGGATTCATTTCATTGTTACGTAATAATAGGGTAACCATTGTTGGAATTTACTACGATCTGCAGAGACCATGCAGAGCCGTACGAGACACAACAAAAGGCAGGATATGTACTGAAGCGGAAAGGACACACCTGCTATTCACTGTAGCCTTATGATACAAACTTTAATTACCTATCCAAAATAATCAAACCGATAGCAAGTTAATTAAAATCATGTGACTAACGTTTTAAATTTTAGTGAATCGAAACGTAATTAATAAAATTAAACTACGTTTTTAGTCTGTAAGAAAATAATTAAACTTTGGAGCCATTGGGCCGCTTTTTTTTGTGGATTAGTGAATAATGTGTAGATTATGAAAGTGTATCTTTAAAGATTGATATTCTGAAGTATCCTCTAAACTAACACCAACACGAAAAGCTTAGCTGGTCTTTTTGACTACAATCTGATTGTCGTCAAAAAGACCTAAAAACGACGCACACCACCGTTCGCAATTCTGTGATATACGATAACAAGGGTCTGCGGAGATAGACTATCCAGGGAAGTAGTACTGTTTACAGGGGCTTGCGTGGCGGGAAGATAGGGTCACCAGAAGGGCAGCTTCTACTACGCACTCACTGGTATAAACATAGCGTAGTATAGCGTGCAAGGTGCATAATACACGAACATCCGCATACCACGCCGTGCCGTTTCGCGCGTTTTCGATTACCGCCCCTGTAACTATTGTGTTTATTGAAACGAGATTATATCTGTCATACAAAAGCCATTGCTCCGTTTTACTACTGCATTCATAAACGTTTTTATATAACTAAAACCCATAAGGTGGTCGTATTTATAGCGATTTTTGTCTGGCAAAATGTTATTGCGATCGTTTTTCAGTCGCTCACTGGGAGGAAATCATATACATTAAATGTCACACGTGACGTAACGATGACGCAGGCATCTGATACGTCTCGGTTTTTCGACCGTCGTTCACTCGTTGACTGTGATCGCCCATAAAGTTAAAGCTATAAATACCATAAACAAATACAATTTACCCGTGTCTTTGAACTTGAAAGCGAGAAAATATATCCCTTGAGAAAACATTTTTGCCTACACAATCATGCACTTTAGTTTTGCCTTTGGCAGACAAGTTTTGATGTACAAGTACGTGTGTATTTATGTAGGCGAGGATTTAACTCAAGTTTTGCGTGATTTCTGGCATGATTTCAAAGCGATTGCGCAACAGCATGTGAAGATGAAAAAATAAGTAATAGTAAGCTAAATGGAATAATATATTCATTTTTTTTTTTAATTCTGTTTTTTTTTTTTAGCGAGAACCAACTTACTGTACTAAACTGGAATTATGACAATGCTCATGGAAAACAGATGTTGCATATTGTACGACGTAATTTTTTGATTTGTTTCATCATCCCTTTACTTTTCTGTTTGAACCACTGCTGTGTAAATATCGAAATGTGAACAAAAAGGTGAAATAAAATGAGTCATTAATTTTATACCAGTGAGATTGGTAGCGATGACCCTATTGTAAGGCATATAGGCCTATAGTCATTTTGAAAACTTAGCTATGTTTTATCATGTCAACTTGTTTTTCGAAAAACTCATCCACGAACATGTTACAGCGTTTCAGCTATATTAATAATGTGTGTGATACTTACATCCGTATCACCTCTATATTTTACGTCAGGATTTTTATTTATTGTGTCTTTGTTTCTTCATCATCAACATACGTGTCGACCTATCTATTCCACTACTTATACGTACACTAAACGTATCTTAGCCTACCGAAAACATATTTTCAAATACACATTATTATAGCGCAAGTGTCACATGACTGATTGTTGCAACAGATCGTTGTAAAAATGATTTTGTCCATGTACTCACCTCGTGATTCTACACGAGACATGACCTCACTGATTAAAAGGGCGTTATCAGTACTCGTTATACGTCCATTCTTATACGGATAAGCCAAAGAGATACTTTCAATTAAATTATATAAATAATTATTTTTATTTTCTTTCACGTCTTGGCTGATGCAACACTTCAAAGCCCTCCCGCTCCCACCCCCATTTTATATAAGCTAGTCCAATCGTAAAATAATAGATTAGGAATTAACAAAATTATGATATACAAACTATTTTTACACAAAATTCGTTTGAGGAAGGAAATGAGTTATACATTTCCACTTTTCTGGATGCGGTGCGCCATTTTGAAATAACAGATTAGGAATATAAATTCTGATATGTGCGACACAAAATTCGTTTGAGGAAGGAAATGGCCCAATGGGTGCTACATTTCCACTTTTCTGGATGTGGTTATGGGTTCGTTATCCGATTGTATCCTTTACGAAATACGAGGAAGGAAGACAGACTTAAATAATTTATCCGTATATGGAGAAGAAATTATACTACGTTATGAATTACATGTATAAAATGGGAGGGAGGGAGGGACCATAAACGTTTCCCATTATGATCAAGGCGTTAGTCTTGTGCCTATATTCTATACATGTATATTATTATTGTACAATGAGAAAGTATATGCCTTTGTAAATATCTGAATCCATTTTTATTAGAAGACAAAGTATTTAAGTGACTAATTTGTGTAGGGAAATCAAAAGGAAACATGTGGTTTGCAATTTCGGTATATAGGGATTGCATCGGAACATGACTTGAATTGTGATTCATTTGTAATGGGAAAAGAAAGTGAAAGAAAGCATAATATAGTTCGAGGAAGCATATTGTGATAGTCACGATGTTACCACAATGATAAAGTGACTAAATAAGAAGTTAATACATTCAGGCTCTTTCTCTATTAGCCAATGTTTACTTCTCGGTACAATCTCTTTATTGAATTCTTAGAAATGTGTATCGTTCTATTTGTGTAGTACGTCCTGGAAAATAACAGGCTTCTACGTTTGAGTGTTCCTAGAATATAATGTTCTTCTGTATACCGTTTTGAACACCTCTCCCAACCCTATTTTAACTACACGATTCAGATTTCAGAATTATGACTCTTTTACAGATATTGCATACGCTTCACATGATTGATATTACAAATTCAATATCTTATTTTAAAAGCATAAATTAAAAAATGACAAAGAAAAAAAATTCGTGGAGAGCTTCGATTTCTGCGCCATATGGCAAACGTTTTTTTTTCCCCGTTCATTGCTTGGGGCCCAATACAGGAAGTATGGACGAGAAAAATACGACGTACGTGCTCGACTACGCAGAGGTCAGCGATACTTCCGTTGCTGTGTGTAAATCAGGGACGTTGTGATTTCCGTTGAGGACCCTCACAGGTTTTTACGAGGTCGATTGGTGTGCGGGGGGGGGGGGGGATCAGTCGGTGAATGATTACTATATATATAGAGAATGGATTTGGATGGTTTTAGATTGGGATGTATCATTCAAGATTACCGTTCTACAACTACATTCAATTTTCCAAATCAACTAAGCGGAACTACATTGTATATCATAACGGACTATAATTATGAAGGGAATTCTACCAATCTGAAAGCTTACAGAGTTAAACTGGAAGCATGTTTTGCAAATATTATCATTGAAATACTGTCGTGCAATGTGATATACACAGTATATAATACTGGTACATGTATGATGTAATATATGTACATACATGGCTTCTAATACTCAACTTCATTTTGTAAAACGGATTTCTTTTCTAAATATCACTCCAGTTTTTTTTTTTTTCCAGATAATTTTAGTTCAGATATTCAATCCGTCTTAAACTCCACCTAATTAGGAACCATATCTCTATCCCGATTTACTGATAATTTGAGTACTTATTGTTTGGATTTTTGTTGTGTATGAAGTAAAATATATAATACGTGCAAATGAACATGTACTATATCTCAATTAATTCAAGAATATCTTAGTTTATGCTCCAACTCTTTGCCTCTCTCAATCTAACGGTAACACATCTTTCATATCAATCGCAATTATTTTTATTAGTATTATCATATTTACAATCACTTTCTCAGCAATCAGTCATTGTAGAGCATTCTTTAATCAACCATACGACCTTCTTTTCACTCACTTTTGCAAATAAAATAATACAATCACGTCCTCAACTCCTCATGCACAATCACTTTCGTCAAATTATCGAAATACTTCTGATGTTTTCATTATTGTGTAAACTCTCAATAGTCATTAAGCATGAACGCTATTTGTTCATCCACAAAATATATAAGCCACTCGGGTAGTAACGCAGCTCATCTATTCAATCACTCAATCCACCAACCAATCAGACACAATATTACAAATTTGTAATAAGAAAACAACATTTCAGACTTTGAATTAAGGTTCGTGTACATCTCAATATGGATGACACTATTTTCTTTTTTTAATAAAATAATGCAAGAACAAAATGTGTTCGAACGATCATGATTTGTACAAACAGTATACATAAGTTAATCGCAATATCTTATTGAATGACCACATTCAAAAATACTTGGTCCTCAAAACACGTGGAGGAATCAATATGAAAATTGTGCAGTGAACAGTTCTGTCTTTTATCTTTTGAGTGAGTTTGGTTTCTAGAACCAAGTCATGTCAATGTCAGGATTACAGCATAATAAGAGAAAGAAAATCGCATCAATATTAAGGAAACAGTAAAGCGGGTAATCGTTCTTTGATGACCCAATATCAATTATTGATAAATAAATGGCCAAACGGAAACATGGATTAGTTATATTTTGGAGAGATAAAAAAATAATGACTTTATTTTTTCCAAGCAATTTCCGCCCACACACAATCGGATATCCACAGGTATTGGCGCGTATCCAGACAATCCGTGGTTTTGCTTTTCGATAGAAGTGCGCACGAAACCGTAACGCCGGAAATCTGGGAAAAACAAGCGTGATACGAATTGTCATTATACGAACATCCGCTGTGGCGTAGCGGTTCAAAGTTCATCCGACTTTGATCTTTGATGGTATGATTTCGTTATCTAATTCCCTCCCTATTCATCAGTGTTTTCATATTACACATGACAACATAAGGGCAAAATTACTTAAACACCCATGACTCATGAGAAAGTTGAATATTTCACATTAGAAACAAAAAACATTATCTTCCAGAATGATTTAAAGGAATAATATTTTGTAAGTGTGCAAACTAAATGTAAACACAAGATACATTATGCATGGGATATTCGTGACCAGTACAATGTATAGTATTACGAAAGCATCTGCCTATTGAATAAACTGATAAGATATAAAGTAGGGCGGGTGCCAGTACCACACAGAAGGGCTTTTGATTACGGAACATTCCATACGTGCCTACTCGTCTAGTGTACACAAAGACAAGAGACCCGCGTGACCTAGCCAGAAATTGCCCTTTGTTCACCCCTACCCTAGCCTAGAACAGACCACGCCTCAGCCAAGTCAAAATGCTAAACAAAGCAAACAATAGCTGAATCAAGGTACTACTCGTAGTCGTATAACAATGAACATTGTGTTACAAAGGAAAACTCTTGCGTCATTAGACGTGGGTGTTATTGAACGGTTCTTTGAAATGACAAAATGGCGGAGATTGGATACAACGTAAGACGTTACATAAGAATCGACTCAGCATTTTAATGCCTAGATTACCCAATACCCACCCCTCCCGATTTCTACATCAAAAGATGAACCATTTAAATAACGTCCATGATAAACTTAAATTGCAATTGAGCACCGTGAATTTAGAAACTTAAGATTTAAAAGATGCGAATTCTTAATCTAAACCTTACATTGACATAAACATTATAAAGCAAAAAGTAAATACAAGAATGTATTGATTAGCTCCGGTATATGGTTGGTAATCCATGATTAAGATCAGATCAGTTCACTGAGGAATAGTTCCCTGGAATATGAAGGTATCATCCAAAAATATAGATAAAGACTCTATATTACAAAAATCTTAAATATTCTCAGTTCCCCTTCCATGGCGAAATTGTTAAATTAAAAGTCAGTTTTTTGGCAGTGGAAGATTGCCGGTCATCAACAGGCAGCGATGGCTGCAGCAGCTTGTATAGACTCGAATGGCCGGCTGTGTGTGCTTAGGGTCGTGTAGGACGGAGTGGTGTTTGACGAAGAATCCTTCTCCTCCACATAGCTCGATAGTTTGTTTCCAGGCTCGCCAGCAAGACCATGAAAACCAGCTTTGAAAATGTCCACTAGTGTTGAGATTGAAGATTGAGCGCCACAGTCCGGGGTTGAAACCGTTTGACATTGCGAGTCGACTTTCACGCGTTTGGTCACGATTGATTCGCAGGCCTCTTCGGTGTCGGTCCTTTTCCTCTTTATGCTGGGGACGGTGAGACACGTCGTCGTTGTACAGGCTTCAGGTGGTGAATTTTGAGAGACATTGCTGAAAGCTACACGATCACAGTCAGAGGCTTGATGTCCGTTATTTTCAAGCTTTACATTCTCAGAGTTCTCGCATTTGCAATGTCCAGATGGGGCAACATTTTCTTTGTCCGCGGTGATAATCTGTTCAACTACCACTCGGCTGTTCTCAATCTCGCAGGCAGGGTTTCCCGCGGTTTCATTGTCTTCCTCGTCGCTATCATCGTCGTAATTTGTCTCTTGGTCATCGTTCTCCTCGTCGTTTTCCCAGTCAGGAGACTCGGTACAATCATCGTCCATTGTAGGTTCAGGTTGACTTTGTTCCAGGGCGATATGTCCAGGCATTCTATTGCACATTTCCTCGTAATAATGAATTCTTGCAGAGTGTAGCACGGAGGCAACGAGGAGATTTTTGCGGAGATTAATTCCGCCACGTTGTCGACGAGAGCCGGCAATTTTGTTGATAGACATGGTGATAAGCCTTTGTGCCTCCATCTTGGATAGTATAGTGTAGTATATTCCACGGATAAATGTTCAAATGCTTGGTTTTTCTTGTTTAGCTTTAGGTTGTGATTCTTGTAATCCAAAATCACGTAGTATATCCCGAGTCGTAGAAGTGCGTGGTGCTACCAGCAAAGCGTGGATGTGTAATGAATGAACCCGACCGTTACTCGCGACTCACGAGGGTTTTATTCAACGTCCGGCTTGACGTCATTCAATCAATTAATCGACCAATCGCGGGCTGGCATACTAAAAATAGGCATTATACTGAACACGTGTACGTGCTAGTCATAGCTCGTTCGACCAATCAGCAACCGCCTAGGGATGAGTCGCGAATGATCATCATGGTGACGTCACTAATCCTTTGTGATGGGCTCTCGGAATTTCCACGGGGCAACGTCATTGTATCATTATAAACACAACATACACACTGCGTACGGGGAGCCGGTAGCTAGGAGGTAAAGTCCCATATCCTCGAACGTCAGTAAGCTATAGAGGTCAATTTTATGCCTGTATTGCCAAGCCCAGACACGTTTTTGAAATTCATGGGGACCGTATTTGGGAAACGTCAACATGAGTAACGTGTTCCGATCTGTTTTGGATCGTTTGAACTTGATGAAGCCTGCCTGGTGCTATGCTATTTT
Organism: Strongylocentrotus droebachiensis; assembly: GCA_035222895.1. Taxonomy (NCBI): domain Eukaryota; kingdom Metazoa; phylum Echinodermata; class Echinoidea; order Camarodonta; family Strongylocentrotidae; genus Strongylocentrotus; species Strongylocentrotus droebachiensis. The sequence continues at coordinate 108,064 of JAVYIG010003249.1, read as the reverse complement.
AATCTCTCATTTATTTTCAGAATTTAACACAGGAACAAGATCTCATATTATGTTTTTAATTCTTTGTCATAAAATTGTTATGCAATATGCAAATGCAGTTATTTTTCCTCTATTTTTAAGGCTTTATTCCGCACTAGACACGAAATTCAATAGGCCTACAGTTTGTCTGACTCGTATTATCGTAGGCATATCTATCCATCTACCTATCTATTATCTATCTTTTCTTCCATTTATCTATTTCTCTCTATATCCATCCATCCATATATCTATATAATCTTCTATCTATCAATCCATCTATCTTTCTTAGTTTCTATCTATGATTATGAGGCTACTTAAATATTCTGTATCATATATGTCTCTTATATAAATTATCTATCAATATATTATATATTCAATATAATTCATCTTGCCTACCTACCTATACCTACCAAACTAGACTAATACAAAGACTGTCTTTTTTTTATTGAAATTTAAATATATTATTAGACTCGTAACAATAGCTGCTTTGATTTGCAATAACAATAGATTCTCTGTCCGTTTAACTTCACATTCCATAGAAAAGCCTCACATAATAATTTACTTAAAATAATAGATACGGAAGTAATTTTGATCAAATCAATAACAGTGAGTATTAATTGTAAATAGTCATGAGCGGAATATTGTGTGCGGGCAAGCACTGAATCCAATGACCGGGGTAATAGTATGTTTGTAAAGCGCTTAGAGACATTTGTATTAAGCGCTATATAAAAATTAAATATTATTAATATTATTAATATAGCACTAAAAACGAAATTTGTGTGGACGTGGTAATTTGTAATCATCATCGCCATGACTCATCCAGCGATAATAAGGTGATATTTGATCAGCCTCAATATATCTCTGTAGAATTCCACGCATCGCGGATTCATATGTCAATATTACTGCGAATGAAGGGGCTTGTCGGGATTGAAATTTTCCAAGATTATAAACAGATAGGTGGATTGGCATTCATGTATTTATCATGTCAAGTTGTCAAGTCTACTTTGGAATCAGTTGCTTGTTATTTTTAACATATTTTTGCAGACTGGAAGCATCAGAACATTCATTATATAGGGCTACACATCGTCACAGAATAAACGATTCGACTTTATGTGCTAGGATGAGATTCAAAGATAATTACAAAATCAAAAAGATAAAATGTTAAGTCACATAAACAGGACACATAATACACGATTTATCCTCGAAATAACTTTGGATAATCCTATAGACCTAAAGCAATACATAAATCACATATTCACAGGGATAACTGATAGACCTATACAGTGACCGCTAAGTCCCAACGCAGGGAGACGCTTCTCCGTACTCAGCTGAGGAAATCGACACGTTCCAAGTAGAGAAAGTCGCACGGGAATTATACACATTCATTTTTCTGAGAAATAAATAAAGCAATGCAGATCGCTGTTGATTTCCAGGAAATTACAGTTAGACGGAGATGGCGCTCTTCTTATAACGCGGAGAGTGAACTTAGTTCCCTGTCCTCGGCAATAAAAAAAGATAGTCCTTTGTCAAAATAGAGGGATGTTGGACTCTAGTCGTGAAAATAAGCATGTGAAATAAAGAAGTGATATTGAATTTGTTTACACCGCAAGTATTCTAGAGCAACGTATGTTGTTCTCATATCATAGACGTACTTTTCTTATGTTGGGACATTTACAGTAGCTTTTTTTAAACACTTCCAACTTATGCCAGGATTTCCATATGTCAAACTGATTTATGTTAATACGTTTCGATAAAAACATAGTAAATGTAACTCCCCAATAAAAAGATGATATCACTTTGATTTCTGGGAATTGCAGATCCGTCATACTTCCTTGTACCTTTGGTCATCTCCCCCTTCCCTTTTCTCCCCTCTCTCTCTCTTTCTATCTCTATATCTCTTTCTCTCTCTCCCTCTCTATGACTCTCTCTCAGTCTCTCACTTTCTATCTCTCTATCTCTTTCTTAACATCTTTATTTCCATATTTCCAATCATCCCATCCTCCCCTTTCTATCGTTTTGTCCTTACATTTTTCTTTGGGGGCTTCTGTTATTGCACCTTGCGTAACAGCTGAATATAATTCATGTTGTATACATATAGCTTGTGGTTAGGTATGGAGGAAAAAAGATGATAAACCCCTTACATGAAGCAATTATTCATAATTGATTTTCAATCTTCAAGGACAATCCTGATACTGCCACAGATATGAAAACCATTTACGGCTGTAACGTGATGATTTCCATGCCGACAAGGCCATTGTGTTCAAATTAACGTAGGTAAGACCTAAATGATCATAGATCTCCATCATATAAATTATTACAGATGTCTATCTTAACAGTGACCTCATGAATATTCTCACCTATATTTATGCTGAGAAAAAAAAAAGAGGAAAAAAGCCCACATTATCACAGATAGTTCCTGACCTTTGTTAATAAAACCTATGAAAAATAAAATGTCCAGATAAAACATTTTCTTGAATAAATCAATAGACTAAATATAACTGTCTGAAATGTTTTGAGTAGCAAAACAGCAAATGAAAAACAAACAAAGAGTGAACTATTTGTATAAAAGAAACGTATATATTTTTATATACCTCACTTAAGTAATCCAGCCATCTGATTGGTCGAAATTGCATTCATAAACTTCAACTGTTCCTGTAAAATTCCCGGTAACCATGCATAAAACATTTAATATTTTTAATAACCATGGTTATTAAAAAAATAGTTCAGTCTCCATGGTTACCCCATAGGTTTACATGTTAAAAAATGGTTTGAGCGATCGAGGATACCGTATGTGTGCGAATAATTGGTCGGTAATTTCAATACAATTGAATCTCGATCGATCTTACCGACAATTTTATCTTGCATTGTTGACATGAAGACGAAAATAAACTTCCAAAAACCAAAAAACAACATCTGCCGATAGATCTTGATCTAAGTTCGTGCCAATATGCATTGCAAAAGTAAAAGAGTCCGTATATGGAGCTTTCATCACACGCGAAGCCGGTTTCAATCCATTTTAATGTATATATCGTACAAAACTGCCAAGCATGTTAACATCGCGCGATGGCCGAGAGGTCTGAGGCGCTGTCTTTAGATACATCATCTTTTGTACGCAAGAGTTCGAATCTCATCTTCGTCAAAAAAAAAAAAAGTATTTTTTATTTCTTATTTTTTAGTCTATTTTTTTTCGGCATATAAAAGTATTAATGACTGCTTTAATATTCGAGAAATAGTTGTTTTTATACGCTCTCGGGAAGGTAAGAATTGGGCTATTCCCCTCGGCACGCCTCGGGAAATAGCACCATTCTAACCTTCCCTTGAGCTTATAAAAACAACTATTTCTCTCAAAGCAGTCATTAATACTATAATATTCATATAAAAAAAAATTATGAACATCTTTGTCTATATGTATCAGACAAATGGTAGTGAAATACAATTCATTGTATTAAAAAAAAGTAAATGATTCCATACCCTTATTTTTTAATTTTAAAATAGGACATACAGGTACTTACCGTACATAGTTTCACATTTCACATATTGTTATCATTTTGCAAAGATTTCACAAATAAATGTGGAATGTTTTAACATAGACATACAAAAACAGAAAGTGAGTACCTCACATCAATTTCCCTGAATGCATTAAATCAAAAGACTTAACTAAATAGAAGAGTGAAATATGAAGGGGCCTATGACTTCATAATAGTCTTTGAAAATAGAACAACAAAATTAATGTCAATCACAAAAACAGAATTTGTGTTCCATTTCAAGGCAATGTTAGAGTCATTTTCAGTATAATGATTGTAACAAATTTTTCCTGTATAAATTTGCATTTGAGAAACATTTGTTCATTATGCTACCACACCTTGTTTTGTTATCCCTCTAAATAAAAGTCTAAAGGGAGGTAATACAAACAACAGAATAAACACAGCCAATGTGGGCCGGAAAAAGAAAGAAAAACATGACATTTTTGGTAATATGATATACCATGAGTGAAAATCTTATTTACCTGAATTCAACTGCAATCGTATCATCATGACAAAATTTCAGCATCCAACATTCATCAAAGCGAATTAATGTATTTTTGCTGACAGTCAATATAAAAAACACAAAGGAGTAAAGAACAGAGTAAAATATAGCTAATGTCAAGCTTAAAATATATCAGTAATAATAATAATAACAATATTTATGAAGCGCAACATATCCATCACCAGAGATGCTCAAGGCGCATACATATAATTTAAATTAATATTCAACATACTTAAGATTAAAGAATTATTAAATGTTAACTTGCATTAGTCCTACACAACTATTTGTGAGTGACAATTTTTTCCCCACATAATTTTGAATAGCTCAAAGTGCAAAAAAGAGAGGAATTTATTCCTTGAAATGCTAGAGCGCCGTATGGCAGCCGTGCTAAAGCCAGGATAATAATTGGGAGTGCCAGGAGGGTCAAATGTGACTGACATGAGCGCTATACAAGAACCCACTATTATTATTATTATTATTACAGTTGAACATATAAATGATGTTATCACAGCATCAGACTTTTTTTACAAAGATGCATAAAACATAAATAATTCATCTGATTGCAATCTACATTGATCTGCCATACAGGGTGCTTTATGAAAAATACACAATGCCTCACCAGAAGCTGTCCGTCATATAATTTGTTTCACATTGAGCATGGGTGTATCGTCCAACATTGTCTGCCCGCACGAAGGCAGTAAGGACCATGTATTGTCAATGGTAGTAACATCATTCTTGCGAGCAACTAACTATACAGTGGTGAAGTGTGACGTCATCAAAAAACTATTTCTAGAATTTCTCAATTTGAACTTCACTTTCCGAAAGAGCATCAAAAATAATGTCCAAAGATCGAAAACCAATTGAATATGTTAAGTATTGGCTGAGATATGACTATCTGAATAAATAGCATAACATGTAAACAAACCAGAGCAAAATAACACTGAGCTCCTATAGGAAATCTACTTATTCAGATGTACCCTATATTTCCTTCTTGCAGTTCTCATTATGACTGTATTTTGAGGTGTCATTTTTTTCTTCTATTCTAAAAACGTTAACCCACGGAAGCCTCATCAGCTTCAATGCTGTTCTTTCCAAGGGCCCTGTAATTAATCTTACCCCAGCGATTGCCAGGTACCCATTTACACCTGGGTGGAGAGTGGCAAATGTGGATTAACGTCTTGGTCAAAGGACGTTAGTGCCGGGATGGGACTCGAACCCTCAACCCTTGGATTGAGAGTCAAGTGAATGAACCACTATACCACGGCACCTCTAACTTATGTCCAGTAATACATGTACATCCAATGATGGAAACATTAGTTACTAGAAATACATCATCATCATCATCACCATCTTCTTGAGCTCCAACTTTACTGACCCTCGAGGGACAATTTGAACCAGCCAAAGTCAAAGTCTCATGTTTTATGTTTCGCTGATGAGATGAAAGTCTAGTCTAGACTGGACTCGTCTGTCATCTGTTCCAATCTTGAGCACCGAGAATCTTGGGTCTGAGTGTTGCCATGGTGATTAGTACAGCCTCCTGTGTAAAGAGAGTGAAAAGAAATGAAGGTGAGGATGAAGGCAATAGTGTTTAACTACATACAAATTCAAGTTTATTGATACAAATTCAGAAAGTCAGATAATACAAGTAGCATGGGGAACACCATCCCCCCCCCCCCCCACACACACACACAACCCCCTTACCATCAAGTGGAGAATAAATAAAGAAAAAAGAGCAGAAAAGAGAGGGAAAGAAAGGGAGTGTGAAGGCACAGTGACAATAAGATGAAACAGCCCCTCCCACACCCTCCCTGAAGTTATTGGCCCTGTTCTCTCACATTTCATCTACTTAGTCGAGTCCTGAATCAGCTCAATTGCTGGATCCATGGCTATGCGACTTAACAAATAAATGAATAGATGAATAAATGGATATGAATATATAAATAGATAGATAGAAAGATAGAAAAATAAATAAATAAATAAATTGATAAATATCAAGTATATACATAAATAAAATTTAATAAATAAATTAAAAAACTAGATGGACCTTCCGACTGCGCGCAGTCGAAAATGATGCCTCCGCCATGGAGCAATTTTACAAACCAAAACAGAAGCAATTTTTAAAATTCAAGTTTGATTGCAATCCATTAAAAGGTTCTCAGAATATCCTTAATACAAGATCTCGTGACCCCAAAATCTAATCAGTTCATTGGCTCTGCAAGATACATACATGACCTAAGTTTTGTGGGAAGCCATCGATGGGTTCTTGAGATAACGCAATCACGAGAACGGGACGTACATATGTACGGACGGACGGACAACCCAAAAACATAATGCGCAACAACAACACTACAACAAAAGAATGGACGGATGAATGAATAAATGAATGAAAGACTGGTAATCACCTCTGTTCTGATAGTTCTGCTTCCTTGGTCTGGGCATACATTGATGTAGTGATCAAATAAAACACCAGGATCAGAGACTAGCAATTCTTCATCAGTCTCCAAGCTCAACTCCAGACCTTGTACACCACCAAAGATGATCAATGCATGTCTGGAGGGAAAAAGGAACACATTAAAGAGATTTACCATAAGTTAAAGGGAGACAGCAGTCAGTTTCCATGTGCAGAAGGTCATACATAATTTGCTGACACCAGACTTGCATGAAGCAAACCCATAGTCCTATCAAGAAATACCCCCCCCCCCCCCCCCCCGAGTCTCTCAGAGAGTCTTTGGATGATGGAAATGTACGATACTGACTGTTCCATATGGGGCGATCGGTGGATGGTGCAGAGCATTACATTTAAGGCCTGTTGGTTATAGAACCGAAGGCTAATCCTGGTGATTGAAAACACCTTTCATAAGGTAAAAGTGAATATTTGTAATAATAGTACATATGTGACCCGGCACCACAAAACCACCAAAAAGTCGCAAAAAATTATTTTCCTGATTTCATCTGATTATGAAAGAAGAAGTTCTCCTCATTAAAATGGTATATTACTTGTCCAAATTGAAGCTTCCTAACCCTTTCAATTTAGTGAATGAAAAGAGCTGGTGAGGGAGGTTACTGGTATTAAATTGTGAGAAAGAGAGCTTTAAAGTTTGGGGCTATTCAAGCATGCGGAGCAAGCAAACCACAGGGAAATCAATAGAAGGGTGAATCAAAAGGCCATAGCAACCACTATGAAGAGATTTTCAGATTAGGCTGAAATTTGGCCTGATGGTCAAACATAGTCTGTTCATTATGTTTCTGAGGTTTCAATGTGTGGACTTAAGTCTTTCAAAAGTTATTATGTTGTAAATGTATAGAGTTGTAATTGGACAGATTAAGTGAACTGCAACATAGTGCCGAGACACCTGCACTAGACAATGCCTATTCATGGTGGACCCGGAGTCTTTTTGTTCCCCCTTACATAACACTGCTTGTCACCTATCTTGTTTTGTATACATCTGGGCAATTATTTGTAACCACATTATCAGGAATTCTCTCGTCGCTGTCTTGCCCGAAGTGTTCAGTAAGCAAAGCTGTAAGGTTGGCCTGATCCCCCGCAGCTAGCCCCCGCATCATCGCTTCGTTGACCGCCCGAGCTACCCGGGCATCTGCGTTGGTGCACCCCGGTACCATCCCACGGCTCTGCTCACGTACAAAACCTGGCATTGTAACGACGTTGTAGACTTTTTCGCAACTTGTCACTCTCAAATGTATAAAATATAATAATGTTCTTAGGTCTACTCTTGATCAACAAATTCTGGATATGTGATGTACAATCAAGCTACTCGAAGTCGTTAACGGAGAATATAAGACGAACGCAAATCTGGAACTCGGATGTGAAAGCGGATACAAACAAAATGGCGCGCCGCACTGATTGCTATAACGGACCAATCACAGCCCGCGTAGCACGACCCGTTAGCAACGACCGACCATTTCCGGACTACGATAATTTCGCTCGGGAAAAGTGATCAAATTTGGAAGAGACCGAAGGCTGTGCGAAAAAACTGGTCTAGAAAAACCGTTTAAAACACATCTTCTACTATGTTTTAGACTTCCAAATTTTGATACTAGGTACAGAAAAGACCACTCTTTCAGAAAATGCAAAAAAACAAAAATCTATTTTTTTCACCTAAATTGACATTTTAGCTGATTACGGAGAATCGCTGGTTGCGACTTTTTGTTGGTTTTGTGGTGCCGGGTCACATATGTTTTAAAAGGATATTCCAACAAGAATGTAAATTTCCCTTTTAAATCATCTATACAATGTTTTGAATATAACGCAACCATATGGATATTCTAATGACATTATAAAAATGAGTTTTAAAAAAAAGTATCTAAGAAAGCAAAAGATAAGCACTTGTATTTCTGATTACCGGTAGACTTGAAATATATAAAAAAAATGTGTACACAGCACTGATTTTCCATAAGGGTAATTGATATTTCATAAAAAAAGAGAAATATATGTCAATACAAGCTGTCTATGATACCACACCTCCCTTTAACAATCTTAATTCTTACTTGAAGTGAGGTAGATCTACGTCGTCAGCTTTGGTTCCTCTTTCCGATGTACCGATGGTAAGGTCGTATCCGTTGTCGGAGAACGGACATCCCGTGAAAACAGACCCCAAGCTGGATGCCAACCTAACAGAGTAACCCCAGTACAACCCTGCCTCCAGCCGAGGGGCAGACGGGGATACCACTTTGCACGGAGCATGCTTGGTTGAAGTTCCTACATTGAATGATATATAATTTCATGATGTCTATTGTAAATCAGGGCCATGTTCATTAAACTTGTTATCAATAACAAATGCTAAATTTCTATGACACATTTGCTCTCAGCCAATTAAATGCCATGATTTCAGTAGCTTATAATTTATGAAATGAAGAATAAGATCTAATGATTCAATGGAATGGAGTGTACCATTAGATAGAGATTTGTCTATTAAGGTCACCAAAGGGAATCATAAAAAGTGGCCACGGTAGACAGGTGGCCCTTCTAGACAGGTTCTACAAGATAAATTTCTTCCTCGAGGGAGACAGAATATATGGCCACTATAGACAGGTGGTCTTCATAGAGAGATGGCCGCCCACAGAAGAGTTATCGACTATTTGCTAGTATCGATAGGTCTGCTAGTAGGACAGCTTACATCAAGAAAAAAGCATAAAGTCAACACTTTGAAAGTTACCATCAATGGTACGTTTTATGCAAGATTCCTAACAATATTTGCTCACCTTTCTTTGTGTTCATCTTGACTGTGACTCTGAGTTGTGCTTGTAGTTTCTTGTCAATCTCTACTTCCTAAAAAGAAGTTAAAAGAACAAGAGAGGACCATGAACACCAGCAAGTTTAGTTTCCTCGGAGGGATTTCTACTGAGAGGACTTGGTTGTAAATCAAGCACAGTGGAACATTATCAGAACATTATCATAATCATTCTACATTCATGAATGTGTGCGGGAGAACTGCTGATTAGAATGGTCAACGATAAATCGAGTACGGAATCACACCAATATTTTTCAACACATCAGCCCATGGTATCGAGTTTGGTTGGAATATTGAGCTTACAGCAAATTACCATGATATGAGGTTTATTCTCCGAGGCCAGACTTTAGACACTGGGTACTTTTATTTTATTTCATTTTTTTGCTTCTAAACCCCACAATCTTACATACTGTAAGGGGTTTATTTCATTTTATTTCAGAGCTCACGTTCTTCAAATTCTTCATGTCACTGCATGACAACCCACACAAAAGGCTCAAAACCTACAGCTAACAAGTTAATTATTCATAGTTCATACGCCTTGTAAATTTGATGTTTTTTTTCTTTTTTGTAACTCAAGAATGAATAAAAGGTGGACTGGTTGAATTAGGCCTTAGTTGAAAACTTCAGATGTAAGCCTCAGAATGTCACATTCTCAAAAAAAGAAATCAGGAAACATCAATTTTTCACATACTTAGAACATTAAAATACTTGGTAAGGGTATGAATAACTTAGTTGTTCTAGCATTTTAATTCTTCTAGCACCTTCAATAAACACAGACACAAAGTTATATACACGAAGCAGTAAAAGGGAAAAAAGTTCGAAAAGGTTACCTTGTAGAGCCCAACATTGACATGAGAGCCACGCCCCTTAGCAACCGGTCTGTCTACCACCACACCCTCTCTGTAAGCTATCTCCTCATCGGCTCTTACGTGATGGGGGCAGTCCAGGGGGTTCAGTAAACCTAGATAGTGATTAGGAGAGGAAGCATATTGAAGATGAATCAATCATTATAGCCACGCCCCTTAGCAACCGGTCTGTCTACCACCACACCCTCTCTGTAAGCTATCTCCTCATCAGCTCTTACGTGATGGGGGCAGTCCAGGGGGTTCAGTAAACCTAGATAGTTAGGAGAGGAAGCATATTGTAGATTAACAACTCATCTACCCGTTATAGCTACACCCTTTAAAGCCCCACTGCACTACTTATAGCTACTTGCGCCCTCTATATCGCGAACAATGCCTAATCGGTGCCTGTTGGTCCCCCATGATCCCCTTTTTCTCATGTTAATTGTGAGCTGATTTGATAGATAACCACCTGTCGGTGACCATGGTAAGAGCCAGGAGGTCTAATCCCTCCTGGCCAAACTAGTAGAGGGGCTTTAATTACCAGGCTGTCTACTATCACACCCTCCCTTTAAAGGAGGAAAGTCCACCTTAGCTAGTATTATTAAAAACCAAAACAAAAAGGGAAACATATTAGTGAAAGTTTGAGCAATATCCAATTAACAATAGGAAAGTTATAAATATTTATTGCAGCATATTGCTTGATAACAAGCAATAATATGTCTTTCATTAGGTTCCATACAACACATCTACATGGCAGGAAGCATCTTACAAAATAAATGATCAAAAGGGCTTATTCTATGTTCAAATGTCAGAATCAAAGTGGAGGAGCTTTAGAGGCCTGGGGAGTGTTTCACAAAGATTAAGATCGACTATCGCTGGCCGCTCATGCCATCGTTTGCTCTCACCATTTACTGATATTTGTCTCTCAAGGGACGTACAAATTATGGTCACAAATCTACTGAATTTATATCATTTGATAATTCATTATTCAAGGAATAAACATTATCGAAAGTTTATAAAGGTGAGAGCAAACAGTGGTATGAACGGCCTGCCATAATTAAGTCCAACTTAAAGTCAATCTTAATCTTTGTGAAACACTCCCCTGTTCTGGGGAGATAATGAGGTTGAGTTTTTCATACATACCTGCATACTGTAAGTCATTATGTTTCGGGAAGAAGCTTTTCCTCAAATACCTGCATGGAAGAAAATCAACAACCTCTCATATAACCAGGGAAATCTACATCAACTAACCATGTAAATCTACTTACTTTATGTGTAACTGACACAAACTTCATTATAACTCAAATTAACAATTCACAATGTTTTACCAATAAACTATGTCAATTGAATTAAATTAATTTACATTCAACAAGCATCAGGTTCAACAGCGACACAAGTAGTTTCCTCTTTATTGTGTTATTTTATCACAAATAAGGAATGTCATATTACAATAAAACATAAAGTCAATGCATAGATTTACATAAAGTCAGAAAGTGTTCTTGTTTGTGTTGAAAATTGGTAAAAGGAAATTAGGTAATATTGATAAATGAGTATTAAACACAACTTGTAACTCACTGAGGGCATTCCAGATATTGTAGAATCCTTGCTAGTTGAACGTTAGCATTCCCCTTCTTGCCAATACCACTGTAGATTCCATCTGTGTTTTCTCTGAAAAAAAAAAATTAAAGCGAGATTTTGAAAAAGAAATTACTATTACTTCATACTTAATCTCGGTGATATACCTCATAGAGGAAGATAGGGTGTATGTTTACAGTTTTATGACAATGTCATAATAAAATAGTCGCAGTCATTGGAAATAAGCTCTCAAGCTTTCGTGGATTATCCTGTTCAAGCTAACTTAATTTTGATCTGTTATTCTTGAATATTGTTGTATGTTGGAAGCTTGGCGAATAAAAATCAATCAATAGTCTAGCTCTTGGCCAGTACTACAGTAGGGGACAGGTTCAAATCCCAGAGCTTTCAAATTTGTAGACCAAGGGTGTGGTCTCAGACATGGGGAAAATAAAACAAAAGCTGCATTTACATGGCTAGAAAAAAAAAATCATTGAATTTTCTCACATTCCAGTGTTTCATTGCAGTTTATAAGCAAATACCGGCAAACACAATGAAAAACTGCTATCGAATCCACATCTTGAGTGTGTTTTTTTGTAAACGCCAGCAGTAAATATAATTGATTTTTGCAGTGTCACAACAGTGAATGATTCCAGGTTTTGGGTCACGTGACTCGTCTCGCTTCCATTCACTTGCATGCAGAGCAGCAGCAAGTTGCGCCAACAATTTGGAATGAGAATGGGTTTTTCCAGAAGCGTAATTGGCGGTCAAACAAAGTTGATGATTATTCAAATTGGTATTTAGGCTGTGTAAATGGGCCTAAAGTTATTTGTAATACAATCACCTCAAACAAAGCAAACTTTCATTTTTGTTTCAGGACTCACCTAGCAGCGGCACCTGACTCGTCAAATATGATTATCTCATCAATGTTGAATATCACTAGAGCTCTGGCAATCTGGAATAGTAGAGAGAGAGAGAGAGAGAGAGGAAGAATAGCCGTCATCCTTTAGTACCTATTGTAACTAAGGGGTCGGGGGGGGGGGGGGGGGGGGGAGGGAAGGAGCCTCGTGAAGAAAAAAAAAATTCCCAATAATTTTTATTTCGTCTGTTTGGAGCCACAAGGTCATTTACTCTGTCTAAAATGATATGAATTTAATACCCTTCGGGCTTCAAAGAGACAATATGTTACGTAAATGCCAGTGACAAAGAATTTTCATCCTAGTGTACATAGTAGACAACTTTGTATCACAAATATAATCTCACAGGTCACAGGTATACATTTACCGTATTTGCCGGCGTAAAGGCCGCAACGCCGTATAGGCCGCACCCCCCAACTTTGACATTTCGTAGAGGAAAAAAAAAAACTAAAAAAAAAACTAAAAAAAAAGAAAAAAAAAAGAAAAAAAAAAAAAAAAAATGATCGTAATTTTCTTGTAGAACACTCTTTTTTTTTTACAAACTATACCAAATTCATCAATATTCTTATAAATCAACAAGAAGTTAACCTCAAAAATGATCATAATTTAGCAGATCTTCATCGACTTTTAAGCTAGTACTGTATCGTACGCAGATTTGGTATCCTACAATACCCCTTCCTCGATGTGCGGTGTAATCCGAAATAGCATTTTTCGACCTGCGCAGTTGCGTTGCGCGGCAGCTAGCTCCGTAAGTAACGGCCTGTTCCTTTGTTTACTTTTTGGCGATGCAATGGTACGGACTTAGATCTAGATCTATTGGCAGATTTTATTAGAAAAATAAGTTTTTTCGTCTTCATGTCAACTATGCAACATAAGATTGTCGGTAAGTTGTGTGGAGTTATTCTAGAATTGTCCTGTACCGTTGTCTAGTCATGCTACCGTTCCTATAGTCCCATACGTGCAAATGGACGTGATGTTTTGACCGCTGAATTTTGTTGTTGTTGCGTATACGCCGCACCCCGACTTTTTGATTTTTTCTCACCCGAAAATACTGCGGCCTTTACGCCGGAAAATACGGTATATAATATTGACTGGCCTTGAGGGAGATACCAGGAAATATTGCCTGTACTGAAATCATATTGACCAACTTAAAAGTAAGGTCAAATTCAGTAAGGGCAATATATCCTTGTATGCCTCAAAAAGTAAGCTAGTCAATACTGTATAAATGTATACCTGTGGTCATTTAAGATTATATATAATCATTACCTTTTTCTTTGTGAATCAGGAAAAGGTTTTATCCGTTTCTATACCCTGTTACCATGCCACATGATAGTCTGCTCAAACATTGTGGCAATTTCAATGCTCCCGGATGTTAAATGGGGCCAATCCGTATCGGCTCAACATATTGACCGCAATTTGTATACACAAAGTCAATGGCGAAACCCGGAAGAGTAAAAATATCAGGGAATATTGCCAGCTTGGAACTGCTAGTTTCCACAACAAGCAAAATATGCATTTTAACTCCATAAATTACCTCGTATAGGTAAAGACCAATTTTGTAGAATTGAGTTGGTACCTTACCTGACCTGCCAGGTATGTTCTGAGCTCTGGTGACTGTGCATTATCTAGTATGGAACCAGGAAGAGCGATAGACAGTGTCCATGGTCTGCCTGAAATCAATTTACAACAAAAATACAATTCTGAAAAAAAAATATAATAGACCTTACATCGAATAGATGTTATATGGATGTATGATACAACAGAGGTATACAGTTACATTTCTTGAAGGGGGTCTGGATTTAACTTTGTATAGGCTGTATGCATGTCCCCTATGTAAAATGTTCTACATTTTGGAGGTTCTGACTTAGATTTTGTGTGCCATATGTCCCAGGCACCTGTTTGTGTTGAGCCCTGGATATAAGCTGAGAAAGTTTTTATATATAAAATAATAATAATTAGATCAATCTATATAATAATAATCTGTTTTTTTATATAGCGCTCAATACATCGATCCAACAATGTGCCTAAGCGCTATATAAATATACTCTGCAGTGATTAAAACAAAACTCTTACCATGCAGTGCTACTTTACAAACACGTAATAAAAACATTTTTAAAAACTATTCAAAAGCGCCTGAAAACAACTGCATCTTCAACAAAACTTTGAAGACAGCAACAGATGAGGCTTTTCTTATGTCTAGTGGTAGGTTATTGCTGATAGTAGGTCATATAATACATAGGTACATGGAGTGATGCACAAATACTATTACTGTATCATGACATCATAATATCCATCAAGTCACTTATCATTGACTAGAAATGCATTCAAGCAAGACGTATATTTGGAGTTGCTTATTAGCATTCATTCACTTGATTTTTCAGCTTCCTATGTCAAATTAGTATCAATCAATCCAAGTGCAACATTCCATCTATCAATCAGTGAATAAAACAATTAGCTTACCATTTTCCGCCATCTCATTTTCCTCCTTTTCGTTAGACAACATTTCTTCCTTTTCCTGCATTTGTTGCTCAGCTAGTTGAATCAATTTCTCTTCACGCTTTTTCTTCTTTCGCTCTTTAACTGAATGGCACACCAAACAAAGACAAGGATACAAACATAACCTGTCAGAGAGAATTTACAGACCTAATCATCATGGCCCATAATCCCAGGTTCCTTTTCTCGACACATAGTACAGAACAACCGAAAATAATAAAACTAAATGCTGGACATTTGGTTAATAGCAGACGCCATGTTGAATCTCATCTCAAATCAGTCTTGTATCAAGACTTCCACATCAAACATATTTACATCTTGTGACAGTGAAAGAGATTACAAAAATATTCAAAATGGTCATTCACATTACCAACAGTTAGGTGAGAAACCCTCATGAGTACAGTGTTATACCAACAAGGATTACACTCTACCTACAGTTCTGAAACATACAAATCTACAAATTATGAAAATAGAATATTGTGTGTTTGCTACTCCCTTTCTCATGAGCAGTAGTTAAATGTACTTTAAAGTTTTCCAAAATAATTACCATCTTTCTTCCAGTCCTTCCATTCAAGAGCCTGCAATGAAAGGAAATGCATAAAAGTGAGAAAAAATTCTTCCTTATAAATATATTCTCTTACAGCAATTTCATTTACTTTACATAACAGTCACATAGTTTTTCTAATACATTAACAACCAATTTCTTTTTAGAAAGTGTGTAAATGTGATAGCTTTTGACTCTTTATTCTTTGGCCCCATGGATTAAACCTTCAACCTATTTGAGGTTTATTCCTACATAGGAACAACTACAATTTCCTTCTGCCAGACTTTTTACAATGAAATGGTTCTTCCAGCACCGCCCACCCACCCCCCCCCCCATGTTTGACATGCAGCATATCAAAATGATAAAATCTATATCTTAGCATACTATAGATTACTTTATCCCTGACTACACTCTGCAATTTTTAACTCCTGCCCCAAAATCTCCAATCTAGACCAAATTTCACATGGAATAGATCTTGAAAAAATAAATATATATATGATTCCCGAAAGAAATATACATATTGGAGTCAAACCTGTCTATATCAACCACCCAAGGGAAACACAAAGCGTGGTCTTTGTAGACAGGGGGTCACTAGAGCAGGTTTGACTGTACATCTTACCTGTTCTGAAAGATGGTTAGAGTGAGCTTTTGGATCTGGAAGATTAACATAGATTCTATGCTCTCCCATCAGCTCCTTTTGCTCCAATTGATTCTTGATTTTCTTTGATGTCTCTCGACGATGCCACAGGGTGTCACTTGGAATCTGTTAAAATGAAGAAATACAAATTTCATCCGCAAGATAACAAAAAGCACATAATACAGGACTTAGCACCTTTAAAAGTACTGCAGGTATTTTTCAACTGCTAAAAATCTATTATTTCAATACATTTTACATTAATTTTAGTGACAAATTATATCATTTTTCTTCTTCAAAATAAAAATTTGACTTAGGAATTGTGAGGTTTGATAACATGAAACACCTTTTTCAGTTATCAAGGTAAACAATGAGAGAGTGGGGCATGATTGTTCATATTTGTCCCACTTTTGATAATCTGAAGTATGAAAACTTTTAAACAGCATAACTAGCACGGGGTCACACTAAAATTTAGGGAGGGGACTTTGATTGAACTTTTGAAGGGTCTGTGTGTATGAGCCTTATGCAAAAATATCAAAATCTCAGGGGTACCCGACTTAGATTTTGGGGCACCTATGGGTTCCGGGTGCCTGTTAGTGTAGAGTCCGTCCATCAGCGTTAATATGACACTGAGGAAGTAGACTTTTAAAGACAGCCCAAACATTACACAAATAATCATGGAATCTTGATCCCTTTCTTTATTTTGAAATTAATTAATGATATGTTTTTGGGAAAATATGACAAATCTAGAAAAGCTAAGAAAATACATGCAACATAGCATACATGTTTACATCACGTCTAAATTATTAATTTATGGATGTAGTAGGTATATATACCAGTACCTATTTTACAATCAGTTACCGGTAGTCAAAATATAAAAGTAAAATAAGCATTTAATATCCATAGATAGTTCATGTTTCAAAGTAGGAAAAGAATGGTTACCTTGAATTCGGGGAAAACCCAAACACTGTGCATGAGAATTACAGATGTGCAACCAAACTTCTTACTATTAGCAGATTTCTTTCCCGCTTCACCATCTTCAGACTGTGACTGAAATTAAAATGAACATGAGTATATCAATTAAATTCTATTTTGAAATGGATTCCATACTAAAATTGGCAACGTTATAAAGCAATATTTATTTAAGATATTTGCTTGAGCTCAATGTGAACTTTGTGCACAAATTGCATATGAAGAAAAAAGGGAAAGCAGATTATTAGTGGTCTTTTCTAGTTTCCTTTTATCTTAATATGCTGAAAGTCTTTCAACCAGCTCCCATTTATGATAAGTAGGCTAACAGAGGATGATGTGAAAAGCATCCAGTGTCTGGTCTTAGAGTCCATAGCCTAAAAAGAGAGAAGCACTTTAAGTTGCAACCTAAATATCAATTTCTAAAAGAAATAAACAAACATATCAACCATATCAAGACTATAAGAAATCAGCAACATAGGTAAAGACCAGTAATGGTCATGCGATTGCATTGTGAAAGAAACGTTGTGGAATCGATCAGAAAAGGTTGATCATCTAGCATCTAGCATCTGCAAGGTTCTGGAATCATCAAAATGATAAGAAATTTGGCCCATTCTTCGTAAAGTTACAAGCACTATACACAGAAAGATGTATATGGGACTACCCTATATCTCTCACACGACCATGAGAGAAACAAATTTACCAAGTATATGAATTAGTAGGCGGTAACCCGGCAAATTTTTTATCATCATGTATTAGTCAAAACATATTCTTTCACATGATTGGTAATGAGAGCTTCCATTTCATTTTTTGAAATTGGGGCGTTACCAATACTGGTCTTTACCTTTAATACAATAAAATCACCCCAAATACATCTGAAATTAGAAAGATATTTCATTGAACATAATTAACTTCATTACACTTTCAAGAAAATGTTGATAAAAACCAGACAATAATATATTATTTTGCAAAAAAATATCAATACCCTCTAGTAATCTAGTATAAACTTGACTTGAGTGTCACTGTAAATTTAAAGTCTTTACCGTAAGGTTTAAAGATGGTGTGCTTGTCTCTGTGCTAATAAAGTTACTTACCATTTTAGATTTCTTGATATCACACTTGCGTTTAGGTCCATGTTGACAGGTGAATTTCTTGAGACCTAGCATGACATGAGGAATGCCATTCAGAGGTAATTCCTCAAACATCACTTTGTGTCTTAGTACCTCCTCAGCATCTGATGAAATTAATTCAAGAATCAGTGGAATTATTATGTATGGTATTCTCTTGATTGCTATTGATATCAAACCTTTGTTGCACTGATCCCTTGTAAAGATTGTTCAATTTACAACTACTGTATATGGCATGACTGTCGACTGCATGGTTGTACATCATATTATATGTGACAGTAGTCATTCTTGGCTCTGCATTACTGCGTTATCCACGACTACACAAGCTGCACAGCTAAAAAAAACATCTCTACAAACCAACTAGACTAACTTGTGGCTTCATCATGAAATAGGTATGCACTCATTTGTAACCATGAATCATGAAGATATTTATGGAAAGATTATTTGTAAGACATTAAAAAAACATTGGCATTCTTAGGAAAGTAAAGTCCAAATTAAAAAAAAAAAACTATTTGGTGTGACGTAATATTATGCATTGAATTTGCCATTGAACTTAAGTCGCGCTTAAGTTAAGTAGGTCCTCTCTCACTGCGTAAGAAAATAACCCTGGTTCACCGTCTACTTTTATGGGTTTTCCGTCTTCCCGAGGATTTATCTCTCATAACGCGAGTCAATGTCCAAATCATCATCATCATCATCATCATCATCATAATCAACATCATCATCATCATCATCATCATCATCATCATCATCATCATCATCATCATCATCATCATCATCATCATCATCATCATCATCATCATCATCATCATCATCATCATCATCATCATCATCATCATCATCATCAACATCATCATCATCATCATCATTTGTTAATTATTATCAATATCATTATTTTCACCAGCATCACGTAAATATTAACGAATGGGATCACACTAAGCAGTTTACCGTGGGGTGGCATTCCAAACTCTCCCTGTTGACAGTAATTTTGCTGGACCGTGACAGCAAATTTTGCATCGGATTCCTTCTCATAGTCCTTTATAACTTTTATGGCGCTAGACAGATTAGATTCATGCAAGAAACGTGCCATTTTTCATAAGAAGTTGTAATAGTTTTTCAGCACCGCAGCAGTCGACAAGCATGCACACTCTGCTTTATCGATTAATCACGAACTATATCGATCATATATTACCTTTAAAACAGGATTTTGTTGGTATTTTAATATTTAATAGCACATTTAAGATTAAAATTTTACATAAGTAGAATAGGAATTATTATTTACAATATTTAAAAAAATAAAATACTAAAATTTAGGTAAATTATTATACTATTCGAAATATTACGAAATCAATATTACCAAAGTTTCACAATATAGACTAGTTACCAATAATGCTATGCACATTCTACATGTATTATGATACTTGTGCGGAAGGATCAAGATGGTTCATCAGTTTGTCCTTTTTGTTTTACTTTGACTCTTACTTAGAGTCTTGCTTTGATCAGGGAGTGCAGCCTGATAGATGTGGATAGAACTTTTTTGTCTTGGGTAAGTCTACATTTACTTATATTATAACTGTAGAGTGTAGACCTAGTCAGAGTTAAACAAAATTAAACCTCTCTCACTCTCGAGTCTCAGTCTCAGTCACTGCACTGAATTTGCCTTGGCCTGTCACTCTCAGTCTCACTCTCAGTCTCACTCTCACACTCACTGATGGCTGAGAATTGTTTTTACTTGCACCTTACCGGTATACATAATACACCAACTGACTGCACTGCACAAGAGCACCTTGCCAGACATTTCAACCTTGACGTTATATCCTGACTGATGGATCCTGTCATCAAGTACCGACGTAGAAGTAGAAGAAGTCAGCTCACACGTCTCGATCTCATTCTTTCTATTTAGATCTAGACAATTATTGTCTATTGACATGTTCTCTCAGAGTCGGACTCGGTCTCAGGCTCATCTCTAGACACTACCTCTTTTGCCTTTTTTGGCGCTATTTAATCAGTAATCTTGTTTTCATTCTTGTTGTAAGCCTGAGTCAAAACGTTTAACTGATGGTTAAATGACCGCATTCATCAAAACCATTTAGCATTTCTTGCTCCGTTTAACTGTTCTTTTCGTGCAGTTTGTTACATGTGTTAAGTTTCTGTTTTTGAGACTTCATTGCCGATACGGAACTCCTAAATTAATAATTATTGATGAGATTTCATTGCCGATACGGACAACGGAGTCTTGCCAATAATTATTGTTTTAGATCTCTGACTGTAGGGGCAACAAAGTCTTGCCGATAATTATTGTTTTTAGATCTCCATAGGGGCAACAAAGTCTTGTCGATAATTATTGTTTTTAGATCTCCATAGGGGCAACAAAATCTTGCCAATAATTATTGTTTTCAGATCTCCATAGGGGCTACAAAGTCTTACCCATAATTATTGTTTTTAGATCTCCGTAAGGCCGATGAAAGTTGATCTCATGGTTCTCGTCAGGCATTGTTGAGATTTTGATGAGGGATTTAGATCAACTTTCATCTTTCATCTGACTTTCATTTCATGTTCTCGCGGGCATATTTGGAATTTGAATGAGGGATTTTGATCCAAATTCATCTTTCATATACAAACCAATAGAAGCACATTCCCTCTTTTCACAGACTCAAAAAACCTTTCAAATGTCAAGGTTTCATCAAAACTATCTACACAAACTATCTTCCACTTGACAAGCAGTCTGCTGCCCTGAGTCACATGCATATGGTCACACAAAGTGAAAGAATCATTTTGACTGACAGCATGCGGCCAAAAGCGATCGATAAATAGTACAGATGAATTGCTGTCCTGAGCTAATATATTGGGCAACGTACACAATGCACTGAACAGTTTAATACGCGTTTAATAGCTCCCACCCGGTACGGTAGCGGGAAGCCGGAGTACGGCGTGAGGCAAAACAATCGCCCCGTGTCTAGCCGCAGACTATTCCTGGCCTACGCGATAGGCAGCTAAAGTAGCGGTCGGCATATTATGCCGCCCGCTACTTTAGACCAATCAGCGATCGACTTGGCAGACATCGCGCGCCATGGACCAACCAAAAAATTACTTTTTTTTTTACGAGGGCTCTTTTCAGATTTTCCCTTAAAAAAACCCCCTTTAATTATTTTGTGGTGGCTATTTTGGAGCTCAGGGGGGCTTTTTTTTTAAGGTTGTATTTTTTAAAAACATGGTTTTACCTACTTAAATTCCAAGCAAAGGCAAATATACATACAGTTGTAACGTACTTATTTCATGTAGAGTATTGCAGACATATTCAGATACCCATGATTTATTTACTTTGTGTTAAACGTGTGGCTTATACGTACATGTAACTAAAACTTGTCAAAAGGAGAGTTTTGTTCAACTGTTCGTTTTTCATATAAGAAAATATTATCACTGACACGCAGGCCAAGAATTAATTTTTTTATGGTGTCTAACCTTACCCCATTGCATAAAAAAAACCATGGGGCTACTTTAAGAAAAGTGGGGGCTACTTTTGAAAAAAGGGGGCTACTTTCTTAAAGCCAAATTGTAAGCTGTAACAATAAGTTGTGTTTTTCCTTGGCCATCGTACTTCTAGCAACCAAATTGGTAGGTATAATATGTTATTTAGTCTTTTTTTCTGTCCCGAATTGTTAGCATGGACAATGCGATCCCATTTTTAAAAAAATGTAACTCTGTTTAAAATTGTGTTATTTATAACTTAAAACCATTAAATCTGAGTGAATATTTTTACTGTTGTCCCACATACCAATGTATTTGTTATAACGAAACATGCAAAATCATGGCCATTTTTTTTTTCACGTATAGACTCTAATTCTAAAGGCCAAGCCGAAGCTAGTTTCATTTCGTAGACTGAAATTGATGCCATCACTCAGGCATCAATGACATGGCCTGGCATCGTATATAAATAATATAATTTAATTTAACAGTTGTAAGAAAAATTCAGAGGTCTAGATCTAGGAACATCATTTATATATTTATTTACGGTTTTTTTATAACAAAATTCAATTTCTGTTCACTAAACTAGCTTTATACCGATTTTACAGGGGGAAAATCCGGCATTGATTTTGCACGTTTCGTTATAACAAATATATCGGTATGTGGGACAACAGTAAAAATATACTCACATTTAGATCTAATGGTTTTAAGTTATAAATAACACAATTTTAGACGGAGTAACATTTTTTTTAATGGTATAACATTGTCCATGATAAAAATTCGGGTCAGAAAAAAGACAAAATAAACATATTACGTACCAATTTGGTCGCTAGCAGTTCAGCACTCGTCACTCGCAAATACTTATTTACTTCATACTAGGAGCGTGCGCGCCGCTAGAGCTGAGCTACTTTCTGTGTGCACGATATGTACTCTGTATTTCCATCGGGGGCCTGGCCGCCCAGGAGCTTAGGCGGATACCGCTAGCGCGCTGTGTGTAGATCTAGGTACGACCGCCGATCCGCTTCAACCACAAAACTTTTAAAATGTTGATGGAAGTTTCTAGTTTTGGAGTTGATAGTTGGAACGGAGATTTCACTCAGAAATGAGACGTAGTTGTCATGCATGCAGCGCAGAATGCGGCAGCTCGCAGAGAGGGAAAAAAAATCACGCAATAGTCACGTGAATATCACGTGATCTCAGGCCCGCGCTTTTTCCTCTCTCTTCTGCATACTGCCTTCTACAGTCTACTGCATGACAACTACGTCTCATTTCAAAATGATGGCTAGCTGAACTCGATATCGAGTACGTAGCTCATGAAATATCATTATTTCTGTAAGATATTATGAATATCTATAGTATTATTTGTCAAAGTAAATAATTATTTTACGGTAATTTTGTTGAATTGGAGTCCCTTAAAGTCTTACGTGATGTTTTTTAATTGGTTTAATGCTTATTGATTTACTAATTCCTAGGGAATGTCAATATATGGCGGGGACGATTTTTCATTATATATCAAAATATTGTTGATTTTTTGAGGCGGCAATTTCATATCTGGACTTTTTGACGCGGGAATTTCGTCAGCGATGAGTGTTGAACTTTTTTGGTGCGCGAGCAAAATTTGATGCGGGCGCTGACGAGAACCATGAGATCAACTTTCATCGGCCTAAGGGCAACAAAGTCTTGCCAATAATTATTGTTTTTAGATCTCCGTACGGGCAACAAAGTCTTGCCAATAATTAGTGTTTTTAGATCTCCGTACGGGCAACGAAGTCTTGACGATTATTATTGTTTTTAGATCTCCGTGGGGGCAAAGAAGTCTAAAAATAATATTTATCGGCAAGACTTTGTTGCCCCTACGAAGATCTAAAAACAATAATTAAAAAGATCTTTCTCTGACTTGGTTTGAATGCCTCTCCAATAAATAGTTATTATAATAAAGACCAAAATTAGAAGGAGTACAAAATTGAAATGTGTGTTTTTTATGGTCTAACTTACTTTCTTCCCCAACAGATTCTTAACACCTCTTTTTGCCAAACATTAACACACATCACCTTTTATAATTTTCTTTTTTGAAACAAGAATTCAGTGTGAAGACCACAATCAACAATGCCCAAGGCAAAGTCCAAGAGTCCACTGAAACGGATGAAAACGAGGATGAGTAAAGGAGATGGAGCTGTCTCGTCAGAGGACAGAGCTCATGAGAGAGAGGAGATCACAGGAGAGGACTACATCAGCCAACTCTCGTTGGAACTCCTGGAGAAGATCTTTCATCATCTACCGCTGAGGACCATCTTCTCCTGCGAGAGGTTGAACCATCATTTCCAGCTGGCCGTGCATTCGTACCTCAAGGTGGTGAAGGAGATCAATCTGACGGAACACATGTGGCATGGATACGTCCCCAAGGGATTCACCCTGTCCGCTTTCACCAAGATCCTGAAGCGGTGCCCCAAGCTGGAAGTCATCCAGGGCCTGCACATCTATCCGGAAAATAAAGGATTTCATCCCTACCTGAACAGGTCGGATCAGATGACCCAGGGTATCGTCAAGGAGCTGAAGCGATGCGGCAACCTACGGCAGGTTGAGATATCCAGTCTGGACCTTGCGGATTCCCTCGTGGATGAGATGCCAGAGCTGGATTTGGGCCACTTCTCCAACAGGGGCGGTTGCTTCGACGCAGACTGCCGGCCCTACTTCACTCTGGTGCCCGGCTACCACATCCGGAAACTGCACCTGACTGGAGTGACGCTTCCAGAGTTGCCAGAAACACCACATGTACAAGAGGTGGTCTTGGAATGGGTGGAACTCACCAGTTCTCAACCTTTCCAGAATTTCATCTGTCCAGGACTCAGATCATTTGTGATGAGGAACTGCTTTGGGCCACTGAATGCTCTCAAGTATGTGGCTCTCATTGACAATCTCGCTAGATGCCTGAACCTTGAGAGGTTGGAATTGGTTCGTGTTCCGTTCCTCGGTGGACTGATACAACATAAAGTGGAGGAATCGGCACAGGTAGGTTTTAAAGTTTACCTTTTCTTTCGGATGCATGGACAGTTGCCCAAGTATGATCCATTTGCTATTGTCCTAAAATCACTTTTATATTGTAAGAAACTGGATTGCACAGCCCTGGATGAACTCTTTCCATAAGATTTTTTGTTCTTTACATCCCTCACTACCACCCACAGACAAAAGTAGACTATTGTACATTACTATTTTACAATTTAGGAATCAATATCTCTGTTTATGATTTTTTAAAGATTTTTTGAGTATGGTACATGTAGATCATATTTTCACCACCCTCTCACTATTCTAACACTCTTTTCCTTTCCTACTTGCGTAGGAGTGTACTCATGGTTTTCGCAATCTGAAAACAATCCTCATCACCAGGTGCAAAAATATCTCCAAGTATTATGTTTTTTAGATTTTTGTTTTAATAGTAGATCATATTTTTACAACCCTCTCACCATTCTAATTTTCCTTTCCCACTTGTGTAGGAGTTTTCTCATGGTTTTCGCAATCTGAAAACAGTCCTCATCAGCAAGTGCAAGAATATCTCCATGTATTACGTTTTTTAGATTTTCTTTTAGTAGATCATATTTTTACAACCCTCTCACCATTCTAACACTCTTTGCCTTTCCCACTTGTGTAGGAGTGTACTCATGGTTTTCGCAATCTGAAAACCGTCCTCATCAGCGGGTGCAAGAACTGCACAGAGCAGGACCTGGGCCATCTCCTGCTGGCTGCGTACAAGACTCTAGAGAGTCTCAGTCTACAGCCATGCCTGACCAGAGACAGTCTCTTCTTGGCACTCAAAGCCATTGAGAGCAAGTTTCACAATGTCAAGCATCTTCATCTGGGCTACGTAGATCCCTGGTCAAACTCAGGTAGGCGGGCATCCATTTTATTATCTGTAAAGCTGACTGCAATTCCTACAGTCTGAATACTGTACAACCAGAACCTTTCATGAGCTTACTTCGAATCATCGGGCTATCGCGTTGGGTCAGGTGGTCGCTAGGCCTGAGTCATCACGGGTTTTGCCGAACCCGGGTTTGACTTGAAAATTTCGGGCGGGGACCGGGTACCCGAAATTTTCACCACTGCACTGACACTAAAAATCGTGTGCATGCAGCGGCGGGAGTTAGACTAAGTTGCTGTTCTAATAATGCGACGGAAAAGACAGTTACTGCTTTCAAAACAATAAAATAATCAATTGAATTAAATTAAGATGCTTTAAAAAATAAATGGATATCGTTTCAGTTGACGGTAGGTGTTTTTATCGCTCTAAAATTGAGGCTGCAAGAAAGGAATCACGCTTCGTGGTACCGATCGAGTGCGTTCAGAAACGGAAGTGGAAATATATGACCCACTGAAGACAGAGCAAGAAAATGCCACACACAAGACTAAAATGTTGATCAGACTATTGCAATCAAATCGTAATACTAAAGGCATTAATTTAATTGTCGAAATATATCCACAACATAATGGTTTATCCTTGATAGTTTGATGAAGGAAAATAAATTAAAGCTCTTGAAATAACATCGAAGTGCCTTTCGTTCGTTCTAAAAATGCGTGTACATGTACAGGTGTATAACGGCAAGCAGAAGTTACGAGTCAAGCTTGATATGCATGTTTACATCCCTACACCGTCATCCGACCTGATCGGAACAATAAGCATTAAACCAATTAAAAAACATCACGTAAGACTTTAAGGGACTCCAATTCAACAAAATTACCGTAAAATAATTATTTACTTTGACAAATAATACTATAGATATTCATAATATCTTACAGAAATAATGATATTTCATGAGCTACGTACTCGATATCGAGTTCAGCTAGCCATCATTTTGAAATGAGACGTAGTTGTCATGCAGTAGACTGTAGAAGGCAGTATGCAGAAGAGAGAGGAAAAAGCGCGGGCCTGAGATCACGTGATATTCACGTGACTATTGCGTGATTTTTTTTCCCTCTCTGCGAGCTGCCGCATTCTGCGCTGCATGCATGACAACTACGTCTCATTTCAAAATGATTGCCAGCTGAACTCGATATCGAGTACGTAGCTAATGAAATATCATTATTTCTGTAAGATATTATGAATATCTATAGTATTATTTGTCAAAGCAATTAATTATTTTACGGTAATTTTGTTGAATTGGAGTCCCTTAAAGTCTTACGTGATGTTTTTTTATTGGTTTAATGCTTATTGTTCCGATCAGGTCGGATGACGGTGTAGGGATGTAAACATGCATATCAAGCTTGACTCGTAACTTCTGCTTGCCGTTATACATGTACACGCATTTTTAGAACGAACGAAAGGCACTTCGATGTTATTTCAAGAGCTTTAATTTATTTTCCTTCATCAAACTATCAATTTAATTAAATTAATGCCTTTAGTATTACGATTTAATTGCAATAGTCTGATCAATATTTTAGTCTTGTGTGTGGCATTTTTTTGCTCTGTCTTCAGTGGGTCATAGATCTATTTCCACTTCCGTTTCTGAACGCACTCGATCGGTACCACGAAGCGTGATTCCTTTCTTGCAGCCTCAATTTTAGAGCGATAAAAACACCTACCGTCAACTGAAACATTATCCATTTATTTCTAAAGCATATTTATTTGATTATATTGAAATATAAGTTTGTGAATTCCATATTTTTAGTTCTATATTTCAAAATATCAGTGTGAAATTTAATTTTGAAAAACCCGAAACCCGAAAATCAAAAACCGGGTTTCAGCTCGACGGTCGGGGCCCGGGCGGGGACCCGTTTCGACTCAGGCCTAGTGGTCGCATTACTCATCTTTTGTGAAAACATGCCCCTTTATTCACAAAATGTTGGGGTATTGTTTGTGAAATAAACCCCTCTCATCTACAAATGGTCTGGTCTAATTTACCAGACACTTTGCGAAAACCCCAGCAGTAAATCAACTCCTTATCGTGCATCTTCACATGATCTTCTGTTTTCGTTTATTAAACACGTAAGGTCGTTTAAGGGCAGGTCCAAGCTATTGTCCCCTCTGGGGGTCAAATTTCATCTTTATATAAATTTAACAAACTATACCTCATTTTAAAGCTGAAACTATGAATTTTATGAATCTGATAAAAAATTGAAAAAATTATCAAAATACGAAGAGTGCCAAGGTCACGAACTTTGATTTGTATTAATTAGCGTGACGTACAGGACATTACATTTTTATTTTTGTATCTCGTTTGAATTTTTTGTTTAAAATTAAATATCTCAGGAATTGTAGACCATCATGCTAGAAAATAGGAAAAAAATATAAAAACTTTCAAAATTAATTAATTATGCAAATGAGGTAGGTTCCAAAGTGTGATGTCCCGTACGTCACAATTTGATCATAATTTGTTTAATTTTAATTATGAAAATATTTTTTTTTAAAGATATTCTAGGAAGTTCTAATTTAGATGAATACCTAACAAAAAATAGGTTTAACAAAAATTACAAAAATTCTGTGTTGATTACATAATCAAATTAAGAAATGTGACGTACGGGACAAGTGTGTGACGTACGGGACAACCCCATATAAAACCAATGCAAGATGTGAAAAAAGGAAATGACCAAAAGGAGAATATATACTGTGTTAGGAAACTTGTTGTATACAGGGATATATGAACATTCCAACTGGGTCCCTTCTAGGAATTTACTTGTTTGTACTGAATTTGATGTAATTAGTCTTCAAGCCAGACCTCTGGTATTATCAACTTTGGTATTTTGCCAGTTGATGTCCCCAACATGGGCAGGATGCTAAATATGTAAATCATAATAGTGTACTAGTTCCTGGAATGAGTCTAATGGTAGTAGATGCACCAGAAGCTGGCTTTTACAACTCAAAGATGCTGCAGGTAAGAATCTTAGCACATGTATGCTATCAAGCTCTCCATGTGAGGTCTTTTTGATATTCTATTTAAATGTCATATATGATGGTAAAGGATTACAGCATACATGGAGCCAGCTTGGGAATTTTGATCTCCTAAAAACTAAATCATAACTGTTAAGGAAGGATAGCCTTTTTGAGTATTTCACACTCTCACCCACTTAAGATTTTTATCACTTTTACACCCATGCATTTTTGTTGATTTTGCTTTAATCTTTTGAATTGTGGAAAAGGTCAAACAAACCTTTAGGGTTTTAATTTCTTATATCTGGTGGTGTTAATAAGATGTCTTTAATCAATACAAAATACATTCAAGATTTATATTTTTGTATCCATCTTTCACAAACATGTAGGCTACATTAATGTACATTAAAATTCTTGAATATATGACAGCAACATAATTATACACTGTACATGTTCTAATCTGTGATAAAAGGATTTAAAAAAGACAATATGTTCAGCATTATCTTTGAATTCCTTCAAAATTCTATGAAATTACTATCAAGTAATTCAAACAAGCTATGAAGAAAAGACTTCATATTTTTAATGTATCTTTGTGCACAAACACTTAGAGCATAAGAAATGTTCTTTGACAAAATATGATGTGCCGAGTGTGCCCCTGTGTTTCAAACAAGTTTAAATAAAAGTTTTCAAGTTCAAGTTCATCTTCTTCATTAATTATTATTTAAAAACATTTTGCAATGTTGAATGGAATGGATAAAAGAAATGAGAAAAGAAGCATGACTGCACATGATAGATGGGTAAATGGAATAAAAATGGTAATATAGTGTGTATGAATATATTAATTCAATTTGTTTTCTTTGTTAAAGTAATGTTTGTATTGATTTACCCCATAAATTAACACAGATGATATTAAGTGATGGTCAGAGGATCTAATTGGGTTCTAAAACACTCTAATTGTCACTGATTTAAGTTAAAATTGTTCACATTTAACAAATTTTGACGAAAATTCTTCATTTCAATGCATTTTCCCATAGGGAAAAGTTGTCCCGTACGTCACGTGTCCCGTACGTCACATACACACATTTATGTTTTGGTATATTACATAACAACGAAAGGTCAGAAAAATATGGTAATAGTTGTGATTAATGCTTGATTCCATAATGAATTAAGATATCATTACCATAAATCTCATAACTTAATAAATTCAGAGAACTTTTATGATGAACTTATTTTTGAAAAAGTCAGAAATTCTCTGGTCCCGTACGTCACGCAGCACATTAATTACATTAAAAATTAATTTATGAATTGGTCAGAACTAAAACTTTCCACAAATGAACTAGCCCATAATAGCCACAGACTCATACCAAAAGATAGCGATATAAATAATGTCATCCATTGTTATTTCTTGTTTAAAGTCTCTGAATGTCCCGTACGTCACAAAGCAAATAGCTTGGACCTGCCCTTAACACGACCACCTGACCGTACGCGATGACCCAATGATTCAAAGTAAGCCACTTTGATGAATTAAAACGTTTGGCAAATTTTCATGATATCAAACCTCAATTGCAGTTTTCACCTCAACTCTTGTGGTATATCGGATATAAAGGTGTGTCATGAGCTTGGGACATTTTGAAAGTTTTTTCTTTTTCTTTGTTTTGGAATAATGTCGCTCACAAAACTACATACATGTGACAAATTATGTCATGTATCGATAATCAACCGTGGTTTATATGATGTTCTCGATTCCAGGGAAGTACTCTTCGACTGACCTGGTAAGCAAAGGTCTTGCTGAGATCAATGAAAACCCTGCTCTGATGACTGACATGGGTATGAAGGCCATGGGCCAGGTCTTTCCTAATCTCACCGCGCTCACCGTCTACAACTGCCCTCATCTCAGATACCCTCGAGGATGGCTGGATGTTGGTAAGCCATTCCCTCTGTTTAATAATAGTAATAATAATAATATGGATATTTATATAGCGCCGGTATCCGCCAGGCTCTGGCGCTTTACACATATTACCCTGGTTATTGCTGAGCTGCCAAAGTAACTAGCGCTCAAGCATATCAGGTACCCATTTACACCTGGGTGGGGAGTGGCAATGTAGATTAACGTCTTGCCAAAGGACATTAGTGACGCAATGGGACTTGAACCCCGTACCTTGTGATCTGCAGTCTGGTGACTTATCCACTAGACCACAACACCTGTACCATTTCATTGATTTCTGTTTACCAAGGCCAATATTCATAAGGAGCTTACAAAGTTAGTTGTCTTAAACTAATTACGTTGGGTTATCTAGTATGTATGTAGTTGAAAACTAGGCTAGGTCCAGTTTTATAAATATGAGCAAGTTGTCTTTGTCTATATACATGTATCTCTGTCTCTCTCTAATTATTTATCTCTCTTTCTCCCTTTATCTAGATTTTTTTGTTCCTCTCCCACTTACTTTCGAGTCATATTTATTTGTCAAGGTATTGTGTGTATGTCTATTGACCAGATTTTGTTGTAAATCTTATGCAATTAAATTCCCCAAGGCATTCTAGCCACCATGCTATTTTTCATTTGTGCATTTATTAGGGGCGCCTAAAATCCTTGAGTGGATTTTAGGCAACATTGTATTTAGAAATCTAGCCAATAATACTTGTTTCATAATACTTGAGTTCCAGATATCCAGGTATCTTTTGGTAAATGAAATTCAGAGATGTACATGAAGGGGTGATTTTAACTTTGGTATTTCCTGCGTATATTGTCTTTCAGAGCCTGTTGATACCAATTGGTCACAACTGACATCTCTTCATCTTCACCACTGTCATGGGATCCAACTCAACGACAGCGAGTCTCTTTCTCATTTCATAGAGTGGCTCCCAAACCTGGAGGATATCCACCTAGAGCGTATGTTTCCCAAGCCGCCCAAGGGCTGCTCCAGGGTTGGTCTCAGCGCAGGGACGGGTATCGGTGTGTCATCCGCTCTGGTAGCCATGCAGAATCCTGGAGCACAGCATCCTCCACAGCCCCAGAACCAGGCTGAGGTCCAGGTACCAGATGTAGTAGCACCAATCATCCAAGAACCACTGAGGCAGCAGCAGGGTAATGCGGACAGGGGGCCACACCGACAGATCCAGGATGTTCCTCCTCAGAATGTACAGCAAGTGCAAGTCCAAGTGCCAGAAAGACAACCCCACCGGATACAGCCAGCCATGATAGAGAATCCACAGGAAAGACCCGAGGATCGCCCGACAGGTCAAAGTAACGTTGCACCCCCAAATGCATCAGCATCATCATCTTCATCATCATCATCAAATGTTGTATCATTAAGAAACTCAGAAAAGGCATCCACTTCTATGGATGTGTCTGGGACATCCAGTGACTCGCAGGAGAGCAAGCCTCGGAGTGTGTGTAATAAAAGAAAACATTCCTCTACATCTGTAGGTGTTGACACGGATGAAGCCGAAATAGGGATAATGTGTGATGTTACATTTTCAGACTCGGAAGGTAGGGAATTAACGGTAGATGAACATAGGACAGATCGAAGAGATAATGTTGAAAATGCTTGCCGAGCAGTCCAAGGTAGTGCGGCGGACCAACCTGCAGAATTCAGTCCAAGCGTCCAAAGTACCCCACCTAAGAGAAATGTGCGAGATGCTTCCACCTCGGCCATGTCTATGGCTGGATCGTGCCCCATCCATGGAACAATGATGCAGGAACTAAGCAACGATGACGATGATGAGGACGATGATGACTTCTCCTCTCTTCCGTCCATGCCCGACGAAGGCGACGAGGCTGCTGATGGTACCTGCCAGAGTGTTGGTGTCCAGGTGCAGAGGGACAGCCAGTCGTCCCCTCCGGACCCCAGCCCGATGATGTGCGACCAGGCCACCAGTACTAGCGACCCTGTCATGGAAGCGGACCCGGTCTTGATTTTCAGATGCGACTCGCAGTCCTTGGCGTCTGCCACATTGGATGATTGCGGAATCTCACATATCGATGTAGAGGATTGTCCAAACCTCAAGTCCATCCAAGGTAAAGCATTCACCAAATGTTGCCCTCCATTGAACCAACTTTAAAGTTGCTTAAGAATGGGTATATAGAGGGCAGCACACGGACGTACACATGGGAGCGTAATACCCATTGGCTCAGTGTTATGTAGTGATCGGGAGTGATCCCCAAGTTGCCTACTTCACGAACGTCTATATACCCACGCTTGAGCAACTTTAAGATATGACATATGATCATCCAAATGCCTAATTATAAATGTATCTAATTTTAGATACTATATAACAATTTCAAGTGAAAGTGAGATTGGTTGAATTGTACTTTCAACTGTTTTTAACTCCTCTACATTGGGAAATGTTGTTGAAGCAAAACAAGTATCATTTAGTGTGTTAAAAAGGCCCTCTTTTGCCTTTCTCTGTTTTTTACACATTTCTGCTTGGGAAGTGCATATGGACTAAAATGGTTTTAATTCTCTTCAAATGTTGATATCCTGTTTCTTTTTGCTTTTCTAGGATGTCTTGCTGTCCGTGAATACTTTGGGTTGATGTTACATCATTGTTCAATTTTTTATTTTTTATTTGATGCCTCGTAAATGACATTTCCCACACAATCCAGGGGTGTATGTTATCCAGTTGAAGTACCATAACATTTCATGAAAATATGAACAAATAATGTTATTCTATTGTGTTCAAATGTTTCTCAAACTTATTACATGTATGTACATGAATTTTCATCTTTTGATTTACCCACAAGAATATTTCATTTCTCTGGTTGTCGTCACCAGGTCACAACCTGCCTATCTTCAAGCATCTCAGTGTGTCCGACAACCAATGCAACCTAAGCAGAGTACAGTTTGAACAGTGCCCCAAGATGCAGTATGGAACGGTCATCTCTGAGCTCGTCCTTAGCTATCCACCTAGACTAACTGATAGATTCATCAGATTCCGTCCAATATCACATGTAAGTCAGGAGAAAATTTGTCACAAGACATGCTATAGGTCTTTCTAAATATGAAGCTTGGATTTCAAAGGGATGTTTCAGACTATATACCGTAATTGACGTTGTATTAACCGCACTTTTTTACTGCTGAAAAAAATTCAAAGTCGGGGGTGCGTCATATACACGGTAAACACACACACACAAAAAGAAAATAATTAAAGTTTCGATTTATGCCTCGCCACCTGGCGCTATGCCTGGCAATTTCTCCCAGCTCAGTAATCGGTGTGTTGACTTACCACTCGGAAACTAGAACAACACTCAAATTGTCTGTCATCTTGGTTTGAAAGTAATCTTTCTTTCTCCACAAGGTTCTATCCTAGGTCCTCTACTGTTTTTTAATTTACTTTAATGATCTTACACATTCAGCGGCACCTCGCGGTTAAATGAAAGGCCTTCCCGCGTGGGTTTTTTATCACGGACCTGGCTTGCTGCCGACAGAGTCTGCAATTTTTTTTTTTTTTTTTTTTTTTTTTTTTTTTTTTTAAGGACAAAAAAGAGGGGTTTGGTTAATACACGAGGGCGGTTTATACGCCATGTGAGGTTTCCTGATTATTTCATGTACCACACATTTTCCAAGTTCATGATGTTATGCTGTTTTTATGATGTTATGCTGGTTTGCATAGTATACAAATAATGAATGGTTATGAGTTCAATAGTGCGAATATTTTCATGAGTTGAAAGATTAACATTCTATTCAACGAGGCGTCAGCCGAGTTGAATAGAATTAACGTTAATCTTTCAACGAATGAAAATATTTGCACTATTGAACGAATGAAAAACATTCATTATTTGTTTTATACAACATCGAAGAAGATCTAATAGAACGTTAATCAACGAATTATGCTTTACTCCTTATATTAAAGATAAATTAAAGTTGGAGTCAAGCCTTCTCGATTACATTGAGATTGCCTTCGCGTCAGATACACGCAGGATACGCGCGCGCACGACTGAGAGGTACGCAGTCTGCATATAACCAAAAATGCACGGCGCATATAACCAAAAATGCACGACCGTGCAATATACCATCTATTGAATATCATGTGACCAACAATCCTCCAATCAAATGACAAGGATCCACGTAGGTGTTGTATAATACTGTATATATGACATTTGGGTATGACCAAGATAAAATTATTTTGCGTTTACAGGACTAGCCTAAGGGAGAATGTCAGAATTTTGTGAAATGATCTTGTGGTAAATAGCTGAAATGACTTTAAAATGATTGAGTTAGATATTTGTAAATATATTTGGTATGTGTATGTATATTTAACTACAGTCAAACCTGCTTTAGCAACCACCTGTAAATAAACAATAACTGTACATAAAGACCACCTGTCTATAATTTTCATTTCCCTTGAATATGGTTTCTAATTGAAACATGTACTAAAGGAACCTGTACATGATACAGACCACCTGCCTATAGAGACCACTTTTCATGTTTTCCTCTAGTAGTCTTTATATATAGGTTTCACTGTATTTCCTTCTGACCCTATGACCCTTTGTATACAGGCAGCAGTCAGTGAGATCAAGGGAGCCCTTGAGAGTAGACTATGTACCTTGAATCACAATGCCTTACTCATTGTGGATAGTACGACCCCGCCTCAGGCTCACCATGGCACAGCGATATGGGACTGGGTACACGTCTTCAGTGGTCTTAATCAGTAAGTAAAAACCACACACCAAAGTCAATAGGCAGGAATATTGTTTGATTAAAAGAGTTTGATTAAAAGAATAGATATTGTGTAGATTTTGCGATTCAAGTCATCATCGTAGTCAGTTGTAGGCCCTATTCATCTTTTAAAATCTTGTTTTATATATATATATAAACATATATATATGTTTCTGCATACATTGTTTTTTTAAAGAGATGTAAAATAAATTAATTTGAAAAACCAGGCTTAGATTTGGCAAAAGCAGTAGGTTCCGGTAGCCTATTAATACAGGTTCCCCAAGCCATGAGTTTTTAACAATTTTGTGGATGGATACGATTGTAATTCAAACATAAATTCTGAATTGCCAACCTATGAAAATACCATTGCCAAGTTGTGTGCACAAATGCACTTTGCACTATTCCAAAATATTTCCTACCCTTACATGAGAAACAGGGAGTTCACACTAGTAATGACTATTTTAAACACAAATGTATTATATCCTGATTTGTTTTGTTTTTGTTGCTTTTCACAGGATCCTGTTGTTTGAAAGAGAGTTGAAAGAAGCTCGTCGGAAAGCCCTCCATGGCTACAATGAGGAGGGAATCACACTGGATCATATGGTGTTTGGTAAGACATTCAGGCCTCTTTTACATGCTATCTGCACTAATTACCAGGAGAGATTATTCCTCCCTGCTAGGT
Source organism: Strongylocentrotus droebachiensis (assembly GCA_035222895.1). Lineage (NCBI taxonomy): Eukaryota > Metazoa > Echinodermata > Echinoidea > Camarodonta > Strongylocentrotidae > Strongylocentrotus > Strongylocentrotus droebachiensis. The sequence goes on along the minus strand of JAVYIG010003249.1, from coordinate 72,008 downwards.
CACTGACAGGTGGTTTTGTCATCAAATCAGATTTCAATTAACATAAGAAAAGGGGGACCAGGGGGGATCAATGGGTACCTCCTAGGCATTGTTGGCTTTATAGAGGGCGCAAGTAGCTACAAGTAGTGCAGTCCTGCTTTAAGTGCTAACCGGATTTCGCGAAAAGGCGTATCTGCTGTACTTAAGCCTATGCGTGTATGTCAGTTTGTGAAAGAAGCAATGAATTTATACAATATAGTTCCCTTTGCCTGAAAATTGTGATCAATTTTGAGGAATTTATAAAGCTGGACTCAGCTTTCATGTATAATGATTTTGTGATTTTGTGCATTACAACACAAATACACAAGACACTACATGACTAAAAAATATTATATACATGTACCAGTACACATAATTATACATTTACAAAACAACAACAACAACTTTTTGGGTACTTGAAACATTGACTCAGACATCATGTATTATTATATTGTTCAAGTAGTATCTGTTAAGTATTATGTGCTATATACAGGAATAATATTGTTCAATTAATAAAATTACAAGAAAGTTATTTATTGATTTGCTCCTTGGTTTCACCTTGACAGAAGACGACAAGCTGGAAGTGATAACAGACCTTCCATGGATGAAACCTCTCCTTCAAAGTAAAACATGGCGGCTGGGAGTTTCTCCTTCATATGGTGAGAATATAGAATAGCTTAACTTATTCTGGGGGGTGTTTCACAAAGATCCTAAGTTGGACTTAAAATTTATGAAAAGCCGTTAGCATCTATGAAAATATTTTGTAAAAGTTATTTTAAAAGGCATGAAATGTCAATACAATTATTAAACAAAAGAGCAGGGAATAACTTTCCTCAAATTTTTTGATTAGCAATTTCAGCCGATGGATAAATATTTCAAATGAAATTCTGTACATTTCTATGGAAGAAAACTGCTATATACACAAAAGATATATATATATATTTTTTTAGGGCGAAAAAAGAGGGTGCGGTTAATACACGAGGGCAGTTTATACACCGTTAATTACGGTATGAAGAAGGGAAAAAACAACTTAAAACTCCATGCCGTATTCTGTGCGATTTTGTCAAGTAGTCTACTCACAAGTAATTTTGATGTTAATTGAAGGTGTATTTAAGCTTGCAATATTTCGTTGTAGAAGTAGTATTTGAAGCTCATATTTTTAATACTAGTATACTACAATGACACAAAGCCCATAACATGCAGAGCAAAATATATTTTTGGTAATCGTTACACTTTCAGAATTTTTGTTGTTATGAAAAGTTGAGAGAAGCCAGTTACGGTAATACTACAAAAAAATTAAGAGTAACATTAATGAAAATTCAAATCAATATTGTTTTGTTCTTGTAATCCTAGGTAAAAACAGGCGTGAGAACATGGAGGGACTGAGGGAGCATCTCGCTGAGACCATTGCCACGGCAATACAAGAGAAGCAGAAGATCTTCCCAAGTTTATTCTGTGTTTACATCCAAACATCCGACCAAGATGGTACTTCTATGTATGGAGAGTTCACAACCGACGGTCGTTGATTCGTCTCTTCTTCCTCCTTTATGAATTTACTTAGTGGGAGAGCTGGGACCCGTTTCACAAAGCCTTGTTTCATTGACAAATGACAAAAATCAGTGACAAATCTGCTGATAACCAATCAGAAGCAAGGATTTCAGTAGCTTATAACAAAAACTGTAATTTGTCACTGATGACAAGTTTTTGTGAAACAGGGCCCAGGACTTATGTATGCAGGTTTTTCAGTGCATAGATAGCTGCATGACGATAACATTTGTACACTTACCACCGTGAAGTCAAAAATTGCACACCGGTATTGCGTACTGACACTGTATTAGTGGTGCATTTATAGTGAAGAAATGATCATGTTTTCTATTAAAGGTATATACTGAGAGTTCACAACAGATGGTTGTTGATTAGTCTTTTCTATATCTGTTATCAAATTACTTCAATAGTTTGTATTGTGGGAGAGTAGGACTTGTGTATGCGCCTTTTACGTTGCACAGAAAGCTGTATGGCAATAAGTTTCTACACATACTACCGTGATGTCTAAAATTGCATACGGACATTGGATTAGTGATGCATTTATAGTAAAGATATGATCATGTTTTACAATGAAGTTCCCCCTCCCCCCAGAAGATAAATCCACATGTTCAAATAGGAATGGCATTGTACTTCAGTTCAGACCTCGCAAAACCTAGAAGGAGATGCTTGAAGATATGAGAGCATGTTGAAGGCGGTATTATGAAACTTGTGTTATCTCTAATATTGTTGTATCTTAGAGTTTAAGATAAAGTTGGTATTCTGAAAATTGTTGTAACTTTTGTCGTATCTTTTGTTGTATCTTTTCTCTTATCTCTTTGCTGCACCTGCGCTCAAACTTTTGTGCGCTTGTAATTGTGCGTATTATTGATAAAATGGCGCTTAATCATCATTTGCATATGCACATGGAAGATAATATGACAAGATAATTGATATTCTGAAAAATTGTATCTTTTATTGTATCTTATCTTACATTGTATTTACAACAATATTTACAATAGGTAGAGGGTTGTATTTTTCGTGGTAATAATATGTTGGGGGCAATCTTCCTTGCCCAGCACCAACTTCGTGCCAACAGACCAGCTAGGAGAAGATTGAATGTAGCGTCAGCTACGTCACTGCGTATATAGTAGCTCATGCATATAAGACATATACATTCCCCTTTCATACATGAAAAGAAAGCATTGTATCCGGAGTGTTTCTTGAATAACAGCATGCATCACTGAAATTATTTTGGCTATTCATATCTATAGGTTTTGATGAATCAGTTTTTTTTCTCAATTTTTGGTTCCTTAAATATTCCAAACAGATCCAATTGTTTTCAGTCTTACCAATGCTTAAATTTATGAATAATGATAAATAATGATAAATAGCATTGCCACTTTCTGACCCAAGGTCAGTGGGGGTAGATCTCTAACTCCTCTTGCATCAAATACTTCTTTTTGCCTCTCTTGTCGTTGTTGGAGTTTCTCATAGACCTCATCTCGATGTGGTGAGTGATTAACCTTCATGGGTAGCTTACTCCTGAACTTTCTCCCCTGTAGTAGTTCAGCTGGTGAGGGTAATCTACTGTCAATTGGTGTAGTTCTCAAACACAGTAGGGCAAGATGTGGATCGCCTCCAGTCATCTTTACATTCTTCAAAGTTGCTTTGACTGTCTGGATTGCCCTCTCTACAAGTCCATTGCTCTGTGAATAATGAGGACTTGATGTCACATGTTGAATATTCCAATTCTCTGTGAAACTCTTGTATTCTCGACTGGATAATTGTGGTCCATTGTCGCTAACAACCTTCAAGGGTATGCCTTGCTCCCTGCCAGCTCTTGACTTTGGAGTATCGATGGAGCAGAATATAGGATTTTCAAGGTCCTGGCCTGCACAGCCAATCAAACCTTCTTCACCGATGAATTCGCAGAGGACTTCCTCCCAGTTGTCCAATGGGGGAGGGGGTGGTCCCCCTCCTGTTCCTCCCGCCTCCCTCTTCCTTTGGGCAGCCTTTCTCTTGATTTTGCTCTTTTCCATCAAAAACTTTCTTCTGACATCTTCAGCGCTCCTCTTTCTGCCACTTATCCTGCTTACAACTTCCTCTTCCTTGGGCAGCCTTTCTCTTGATCTTACTCTTTTCCATAGACAAATTTCTAAAAAAGTCTTCAGCGCTCCTCTTTCTGCCTCTTATCCCGCTTACAACTTCACAGACCGCCTCCCTCTTCCTTTGGGCTGCCTTTCTCTTTACCTCCCCTTTTTCCATAGAAAACTTTCTCCAAACATCTTCAGCGCTCTTCTTTCTGCCACTTATCCTGCTTATGACTTCACAGACTGCCTTCCTCTTCCTTTGGGCAGCCTTTCCTTTAACTTACTTTTTTCCATAGAAAACTTTCTTCGAACATCTTCAGCGCTCCTCTTTCTGCCACTTATCCCGCCTACTACTTCACAGATGGTCTCCCTATATCCTTTGGGCAGCCGTTCTCTTTACCGTACTTTTTTCCATGAAAATCTTTCTTCGAACATCTTCAGCGCTCGCTCCTTTTTCTGCCACTTATCCCGCTTACAACTTCACAGATCGTCTCTTGGTAATTCTTTGTTTCCAATATCCCTGCCAGCTCTTGACTTTGGAGTATCGGTGGAGCAGAATATCGGAGTTTCAAGGTCCTGGCCTGCACAACCATTCAAACCTTCTTCACCAATGAAGTCGCAGAAGACCTCCTCCCAGTCGACCAGTGGGGGAAGAGATGGTGACTCCCCTTCCTGTTCCTCCCGCCTCCCTTTTCCTTTGGGCAGCCCTTCTCTTTACCTTACTTTTTGTTGTGTTTAAAATGATTTGTTATCATGGATCATGTCCCATAGGGCATTAAAATCATTATACCCTAACCTGTAATTTCTGATGAAGTTCTCTTCTGTAGTGTCTTCTGCCACATTCATAGAAAACTTTCTTCAGACATCTTCAGCGCTGCTCTTTCTGCCGCTTGACCTGCTTACAACTTCACAGACCGCCTCCCTCATCCTTTGGGCAGCCTTTCTCTTTACTTTTTTCCATAGAAAACTTTCTTCAAACACCTTCAGCGCTCCTCTTTCTGCCACTTATCCCCCTTACAACTTCCTCTTCCTTTGGGCAGCCTTTCTCTTTACCTTACTTTTTTCCATAGAAAACTTTTTTAGAACATCTTCAGCGCTCCTCTTTCTGCCACTTATCCCGATTACAACTTCACAGATCGTCTCCCACGCCATGTTTTTCATTTGATTTGCCAATGTCGAGGATAAAGTTTCGATGATAAGACCCTTCCTTGAAACCACCTCCGACACCAAAACCATCACCTCTTCTTTACTAATTTTTGTTTCCCCCTCTTTTACTTGTTGTCATTCATCTTCTTCCACTTATTCTGTTAACCATGGTGAATTAACCTTAACAACTAGCTAATAGAAAGCAATATGCCACAGCGCAGCGCCACAACACTGCACATGCACTAGCTAGATAATCGCTCTACTTTGTGACAACTGAGAGATATTTGCGACATCACCCATCACATTTAGGAAAGTTCCGCTCGCTAAAAACTGAAGAGTTGTTGCTACCTGTTGTTCAACAGTTAAAGGTCGAGGCCCATCTTGTCGTCTTTTAAATGATTCGTCATCACGGATCATATCACAGAGGGCATTAAAATCATTATACCCTAACATGTAATTTCTGATGAATTTCTCTTCTGTGTTGTCTTCTGCCACATTCAATCTTCTCCTAGCTGGTCTGTTAGTACGAAGTTGGTGCTGGGCAAGGAAGATTGCTGCCATTATATTATTACCACAAAAGATACAGCAACCCGTTCTGCCACTTATCCCGCTTACAACTTCCTCTTCCGTTGGGCAGCCTTTCTCTTTACCTTACTTTTTCCATGGAAAACTTTCTTCTGACATCTTCAGAGCTCCTCTTCCGGCCACTTACCCCGCTTACAACTTCCCAGATCATCTCCCATGCCGTGTTTTTCATGTGATTTGTCAATGTCGAGAATAAAGGACCGGTGATGAGACCCTCCTTGAAGCAACCTCTGACACCAACACCATCACCTCTCCTTAATTACTAAATTTTTTTTTTTTTTTTTGCTTGTTGCCATCCATCTTCTTCTTCTTCTATTAATCGAGGATAAAGGACCGGTGATGAGACCCTTCCTTGAAGCCACCTCCGACACCAACACCATCACCTCTTCTTTACGAAAGTTTTTCTTTCTTTTTTACTTTTGCCATCCATCTTCTTCTTCTTATTCTATTCTTCCTCTTTCGTGTCCATCATCTGATCTCAAATGTTCTGCCAGGCTTTTGCACACTGAAGAGCCTTTTCATTTGCTGCCACTAGGTCTTTCAGGCAGCATTGGTCAATTAGGAGTGGGCATCTTAATAAGTGCGACATAGATTGCGCTGATGTTCCACACTCGCATTTGGTGTCTGTCTTATCCTATTAATCACGGTGAATTAACCGTAACAACTAGCTATTAAGTGAAAGCAATATGCCACAGCACTATGCACGAGCTAGATAATTAATCGACGATGATGTGTAATAAGTGCTCAATAATCTAATTACGCCAAAAATTAATATGCGCGAAGATATAGCATAAAGCAATCCTATTGGTTGACCTACTTATCATGCTTATATAAAATAGATCTTGATTGGTAGGGTCCACAAAAATGGGTGTGTCAAAGATAAGATAGAGGCAGTCCTTCAAGAGATAATATACTGCTACAACAATGTTCAGAATACTAACTTAAAACAATATAAGCGCTGTATTATCTCCGGAAAATACAACAAAAGATGAGACAAAAGATACAACAATGTTTAGAATGCCGCCCAGAAGAATACCGCCCCAGTGTGAGAAAAATGGATACAAGCAATGATGACGGCTTCACAAAGATCTTTTAGATATTGTATACAGTCAAACCTGCTTTAGTGACCACCTGTCTACCAAGACCACATTTTTGTCCCCCTCAAAAATGGTATCTCATTGAAACATGTACTAAGGGAACCTGTCTACAAAGACCACTGTTTGTGTTTCCCTTGGGCGGTCGCTATACACAGGTTTGACTGTATATATATATATATAAACACCAGGTTATATTATTTTTTGAAAGCATATCATGCACAAATTTTATGATCCATGGCAAATAAGATGAATATCCCACCCCAATATCTGTGTCCTGAAGTGCTTCCCAAACAAGTTTTATTTTAGTGACTTTGCCATGTGTTGTCATTCAGATTGTCTGAATGTGTATAAAATACTAGTTTCAGATAATAACTCAAGTGTTCTTATAATAGAGAGAGAAACCAAGGCATTGTTGCATGAAATCCTCCAATGTACAAGCTAGGTGTTTGCAAATGGACATTTCCCTCGTTAGTCATCTGAATAATTTGCACAAGTAGCCATTTTATCTTTTTACTTTTTAAAATCTCTTCTAAGTAATATTTGTGCACCTGTCGCTTTGGTTAGAAGGAAAAAAAAAGAGAAGATTTTAATGGAGTGATTGAAACAACGAGTATAAATACTTCTTGCATGTATAGAGACATATTGTGATATGCGCTATACAGTGTGAGTCCAAAAAAAGTTTACACCTAGAAAATTGCTAATTATTCTATAAATCATCTATGAACAGTAAATTATTATACATCTTATGAAAGAGTATTTTATCCCGAATCATTTAGTATCATTTTTGTGTGGTTTGTGTACATTTTGGCGCAAGTCGATTTTTGCACTCTCGCAAACAATGCCTCCTGTTCATCCAAGCGTGAACACATACCACACAAAAATGATACCAAATGATTTGGGATAAAACGATCTTTCATAAGATGTATAACGATTTACTGTTCATAGATGATTTTTAAAACAATTAGCAAATTTCTAGGTGTAATTTTTTTTTGGACTCACACGGTATAGGTACGGTATATTATTGTTATTCAGTGTTAGTCAAGGTATGGCTAATAGACATAATAGTGAGTATTGAATAATTTTGTACACAAGGGAATCAATTAGCAGTACATTTTGCTAAGTTATATTGGTACAACAGATGAGGATTCGATTTATATTCATTGGTAAAAAATGAAATTAAGACCATTAGAAATTGATGTTTCTATTGTGGCCACTGCTGTGCAGCATCTTTCTATATCTCACTTTAATAAATAAATTACGATTGCCAAAAAATACAATTTGCTGTCCTAATCATATTCATTTCTCATTTGCATTCTAAATGATATTAACAAAAAAATTATGCATTGCAATCCCTGATTTCATTTTTTAACCCTTTCAGGACAACCACTCCACTTTTTGTGGTTGGGCTCTTTTAACTTTTTTGAATTCAAAGCCCTTTAAAAAAATACCAGATACACAAGTAGAAAGGGCAAAAAATTCATCCACACACTGTATCCATTTCTAGTTCATTACTGTATTGCGTTAGATGCAAGGAATTTTAATTAAAAAAGGAAAATGAGCTTTAAAATCATAGAATTGGCAACACTTTGAGAGATTCAACATCGTTTTCCGATCGACATGTGCCATTCTAAAAACTTTTCAACAGGTCTTGCCCATGCATATTGTTTTCTACAATGTAGCAATAAAAGAAAAATATTTTTTTTGCCAATTTGAAGATCAAATATGTGATCAATTTATCCACAAAAAATAATCCTATCCAGAAAGGGTCGACTTGTATATTGTTTACTTCATTGTTAGTAGTGTAAGATACATGCAGCTGTCTTGGACTCATGTTGTGTATCCATGTTAAAGGTAAAGACCAGTTCTGGTCATGCGATTGCATTGCGAGGGAAACGTGGAATCGATCAGAAAAGGTTGTAAGGTTCTGGAATCATCAAAATGATAAGAAATTTGGTCCAGTCTTGGTAAAGTTACAAGCACTGTACAAAGAAAGATGTATATGGGACTACGCGACACGTGCGTGATATCAATTAGTAGGCGGTTTCCCGGCAAAATTTGTATTATCACGTATTTATCAAAACATATTCTTTCACATGATTGGTAATAAGAGCTTCCATTTCATTTTTTGAGAGGGGGGGGGGGGGGCATTTCCAAAACTGGTCTATACCTTTAATAGGGCCATTCAATCTCTCAACACACTCACCAAGTGTTGGCTGCAGTCATAAGAAGATGAAAAGAACAGGGCCAGGCCAGTTTCTCAAAACCGTCATACATACTGTAAGTCTAAGGTTGATGGACATCCCATAGAAATATGTGTTAATCCTTTAACACACGTTTCAATGGGATGTCCAAAAAGTTTGACTTATGACGGTTTTGAGGAACGGCCCCCTGGATAACTATATTAGAGAAGGGTGATCACTGGCACAATTGAGCTAAGTTGTGGGGAAAATTATTTTTGTTGAAGGACCAAAAAAAAAAAGAGTATATTTACTCTTGAAACTTAAAATAGAGTGATTGATATTAAAGAATACTGGTTCACTTTCAATATTGGCTTTGAAATAGAAATATAATAGAATAGAACACATGCACAAAGTAGTTTAAAAATGACTTCCAGACTAGAAAGAACAAATCTAAAGAAACAATTATTATAGAAACAATAATTTATTTTGGGGTTAGAGATACAAAACATATATAAATCTATATTTTGGTTATAATTGAACTGAACTATGTTATTAATACAATATCTAGTAAACATAAGACACAAGTTGTAATGACATTTTAGTTAATATAAAGATAATAAGTTAGTATGATACAAGATATAATCAGTGAGGTTTTGAAATTGAACTCTCATACATTGTGCAACTCTTCCGAGTACAAATCAAGAAGTTCTTTTAATGTCACTTTTCCTGTGCAGTGTGCGATAATATTTTTCCTTTTTAATATGTTTTCCTTTTGATAAATCCAGGCTACTATTCAGCAATTTTTTCTAGAAGTTGTAAGAACATAAATAATCACACTGGGCAATGGGGAAAAAAATGCACAGCTTCATAAACAATTTGTACTGAATAATTCCTTGTTCGCTGTTTTTATCTTTTTTTTCATTGCACATGATTTTATTAGCAGGGAAAAGTATACCAGTATGTGAAAAATATATACAGTTAACAACTTAATTATTCATACCCCTTGCAAATTTGATGTTTTTTGTGTTTTCGTAACTTGAGAGAATGAAAAAAGGACTGGTTGAATTAGGGCCTTTGTTGAATACTTGTAGACTTTAGCTTTAATATGTCACATTCTCAAGAAACATAAATCAAGACAAATCAATTTTCACATACTTAAAAAATTACAAAACTTGGTAAGGGTATGAATAATTTGGTTGTTAACTGTATGTTATGAAAGGCGCTTTCTTTACTGTATCTTTGTTGTCGATGCTGAATATTTGTTATACATAGCACAAATCTGGCAATACAAATTTCATTTTAGAAAATGTACTCATGATTGCATCACTTACTCATGGTAGTAGTAAATGCTGCAAATACTATGCTTGTGTATAATAAAATAAATAACAGCATTGAAACAAGGAATTTCTTAGCACCATTGATGTAAAGATACATGTATTCAATTATAAATGATGATTAAATATTTGATTAGTACAGATACATAATGACTAAAGATAAATAAACAAATATGAAAATCATGCGCGAGTACAATGTGATATGATTTCAATATTGAAATAATGGTGTAGCATGACGATTACTAGTTAAGATATTATTGCATAATTATTTCATTGCATATTTAATCATAATGTGTATTTTTGAAATGAAATAAAAACATAGCAATTTTGCAAGATATCTCCAAATCAAGGACGAGAATGTGTCTTTTATTTGAATTAGTCCCTATTACATCCCATCACTTCTTTCCTTTCCCAAATATATTGACACATAAAATTACAACACATAATACACAACACCTACCATTTCTCGTATTCATCATACTTTTTATTTTATATTTTCAAAAATCATAATAATCAGAGTTGTCTTGCTCTTTTATTAAAAGAGTGTGATCAGTCTTTTAAGTACCAGCAAATAATTTGCTATAAATGTAAAAGAAAAAAGAAAAGTGATCCAAATCAAATGAAAATAGTCTCTTCATCATGAACATAAACAACCCCCTCTCTCACTAATAATTTGAGAGTCGGGGGCTGACTCTTCTGAATGCTAAGAAAGACAAAATACACTGCTTCATATGCTGAAAAATCATACCAAATTCTCAAATCATTTTGGGGGGCAAAAATAAGGTTTTACATTTTTCATCCTTCACTACAATTGTATTTCGAAGCCTCTCTGCTGTTTCATCACAGGTACCATTTATGTTTGCTTTCTCAAAACACAAGATGATGTAACAGAATACGATATTTCTGAAAAGACATTTAAGTAACAGAAATCAGCGCTCGTTATATTCGCGGCTTGTTCCTTTTTGTATCCGTTTATATTTATCTATTTCGGCTTTCTGTTTCATTCTTGCGTTTTACACTGATGAGTGCAAGTCAAAAAGCTGAAGTTATGGCTCTCTTCAACGCTATTCTCTGATTTTGTAGTACTAATCATCTTTTCAGAAATCTTTCTGCCAAACGATCTTTTCTCCTGAATGCAAATGTACGATGCTAAATTCTGAAACCTCTTCATGGATCGAATTAACTCTTGGGTTTCTAACCAACATCAGTACCCCAAGAAGGCAAGTGTTCCTCGAGTAGTTCTATACACACCTACAAAGACACAGTCTTGATTTTACTTTCGAAGACTCTCTTGTCCAACATGGGTTTCTCAATATTCTCAAATCAATTCTGAAACCTACATAAATTAAATTAACTCTTGGGGTTTCTATCCAACATCAGTACCCCAATAAGGCATCTGACCCTTAATTAGATCCACACATACATGTACCTATAAAGACACTGTCTTGACTTTACTTTTAGAGACCACTCTTTTGTCCAATGTGGGTTTCTCGATAAACTTAACAGGCCCTCCATCCCCCGATCTGGACGACTGGTCGGTGGATCCAGAGCTGGTGCTATGAAGTCTGCTACGTAGCACAGCGAGAGTGTTGTTGTTGTTGTTGCTCGGGGCGATACGACGAGCAGTGCATTCGGCATCTCTCGCGTTGACGGCGCAGCAGGACCAGTGCCACTTCCCTGGATGGCCTTGGTGGCTGTGACCGCAACCCTTGAAGCCACCTGCAGATTGGCGAGAGTGAGAAAGAGACAGGGAGTGAGAGAGAGAGAGAGAGAGAGAGAGAGAGAGAGAGAGAGAATAGGGAGAGTGTGTGTGTGAGAGAGAGAGAGAGAGAGAGAGAGAGAGAGAGGGGGGGGGGGGGGGGGTAGAGAGAGGGAGAGGGAGGAGGTAGAGGACAAGGTAAAGAGTGAATAGGGAGAAACACAGAGAAGAGCAAAATGTAGGGAAAGAGGGGGAGAGAGAATGTAGGGAAAGAGTGGGAGAGAGATTGGAGGCAGGAATAGAAAGGCACAGAGGATGAGGGAGGGGAAAGGCAGATAGAACAAAATGTACAAAAGAAGAAAAAGGTTTGGTATAAGAAAGTAACAGATTAAGCGAAAGGGGTATTTAAAATGAATACAATGGAGAAAATGGAAAACAACACCACACAGGTGATGGAAGCACAGGTTTCAGACATTGAAACAATCACAGACTTTAAGACTTATCCAAATTTATCCTTTTGAAATATTAAATCTCTGTCTTTGAAAATGTAAACACAAGATCTATAACAAATAATAAATAAAAACAACCATGTGACGTATACTTTGTCTTTGTAAACAAAATTGGGTTGTATTATATTGCAGCTTCAGGGGGGGGGGGGGGGGCGTTTCACAAAACTTATCATTAGTGACAAATGACCCTTTTTGTTATAAGCTACTGAAATCCTTGCTTCTGATTGGTTATCAGCAGATTTGTCACTGATTTTTGTCATTTGTCATTGAAAAAAAGGCTTTGTGAAATGGGCCCCAGTTCTTACCAGGCATGATGGCCCCACATGCACATGTAGCTTGCTTGTTTCCCTCACTGGAGCAGAATGTACAGCAATGCCATATACCAGTGTGCTCCTGCCATCCGACCTTCACCGACACGCTAAAGGGACTCCCCTGAAATTTAAATGAAAAATTTGGGTTAGTACCATCCATATATCTGATCAGATGTACATGTACATTATTTTCTATCCAGCTACACTATGCTGTAGATACATAACACTGATCAACAGCAAATTGCAAAATAGATCCAGTTAGAATGTAGATTTGCGGTCCAACCATGTGGACAGTCCTTAAAAGGACTGTCCTGAGGACTGACAGTTAACCTGTCAGAAATATTGAGTCTTTATTGATTCTAAATCCTTGTGCAACATAATAACTATTATTCAATTCCAATTTCTGCTATTTACTTTTCTTTTTTGCTTCACTTAAACAGACATGCCAGTGACACCTGAGATAACATATTGCAATTTATCGAGCTTAAGTTTAAGTTTATGCATTGTCATCAATAAGTTGTTGTTTTTGTTTTTGTTTTAATTACCGGTATGATTATGTATAATATTTTAGGCATCCCCTGATGCATCTCCTGGAGTCAGAAGCTTCGGGAGGTGCAGCAGGGAAGCCAATTTTATTCTTTCATACTTTGTATCCTATGTGCCATTCTATTGTACCTTGTATTGTATGTTTGAAATGCCAAATAAATAATAATAATAATAATAAAAGACTTCTCAATCAACATGACAGAATACAAACAGTCCTTTTTAAGAACTATTCACGTGGTTGTATAATCTACTGTATAATTTATCTTATTGCCATGCAAACCTGTAATTTCAGACAATATTTGAAAATAGATCCTTTTAAAAGCCAGAAGGGCAATAACTCTGTATAAAATTATATTAGTTAATGCTCTTATGGCCCTCAATAAAAGACAGGATGGGTATGGGGGATACAAAAAAATTCATGACTGGTCCCTAATTAGATGTAAAATAATACTGTGGAGCTGACAACTTAAACTGACCATTTTGAAATAAACCATTTAAAGACACACACTTGTACACAACAACTACGGAGAGCAAATAAAGTGAAATGTACTCCAAAGGACTAGACAAATGCATTTGAAATTCCTTAAAATCAGAATTTAAAGAAGAGAGAAAACATTAAAAAACGGCAATTTTCTTTTGATTTCATTGCGCAATCAAGCATAATCAAAATTTAGAATAGTTTAAAATAAGAATTTAAAGAAGGTGAAGAAAAAAACTGCAAGCTTTTTCCCCTTTCCATTCATTGTACAATCAAGCAAATAACTAAAGAGAAAACAAATGCATTGAAATTTTCTTAAAATCAAAATTTTAGAATTTTTTTTTTTAGAAAAAATAACAAAAACTGCAATCTTTTTTCCCTTTCTATTCATTGCACAATCAAACAAAATCAAAATGAATATTAATTCATACCCCAGTCACACCAATGAGACCGACACCAGACCAAAAAAGATCAAACCAAAAGTACATAACACGAGGTGCCAACGAGACAATCAGTTTTGAACCGGTTTGAAGTCGGTTTGTTGGTGAGACTGAGGTAATCAAGAAGTAACAAACTAGGGATATCGCAAACTCGACACTACCAATGGCCGGTCGGCCGGGCCAGTAAAATTTCAGAAAAATGTGATACTGGTACGTACGGTCAATTAAAATGTTTGCTCTTTCATTAAAATTTTAAAAGAAAATTGTAAATCAAAGTTTTTGTTGGGGTTGTTGGGGTTTACTTGTACAAGTTTCTATGCGATTCAATGGTTTTTATGGGTATACAAAAAAAATATATATATTTTTTTTTTAAATCTTTTTTTTTTTTTTTTTTTTTTTTTTGGGGGGGGGGGGGGAATCGTATTTTAAAAGGTGATATCGTATAATCATACTCCACTCTTATTATCATACTAAATACGATTAAATCATACTGGTTGGCACCTCTGGCAAACGTAAAAGTAAACATAAAAACGTAAAAGCAAACGTAAAAAAGGAAAATATAAAAACATGCCCTGATGTGATGGCCATTGACAAGGATTTGAAGAGAATGGGCCCCGAGCTGCTTGGGTGTGTAACTCACTCCGTAACTCCCATCGGCGTTCTCAGCCACCTTGCATGGATATGCTCTGATGGTGGTAAGAAATAATAAAGACATGCAAGGAAACCAAACAAAACCGCAAACAACCACGTGCAAAGATGTTGAAAGAACAAAATAAGAGATCTTGGGTCGCATTTCATTCAAGCAAAATGAAAAAGAGAAAACAGTGAAAGGTGTAACAAAAAATCAAATGCAATCATCATAAATTAAGTGAGCTTCACATCAACAAACTTTTGCAAAGAGTAACCATTCTAATTTTCCTAGCATAAAGATGAAATAAACGTATTTATATCACAATTCAAACTCGAATATTGAATTAACAATCGAGGGAAAAATCTATTTTGAACAGATCGTAGATTTGATCAAAAGGTGTCTCAAAAAGAAGTAAAACCACATGCGTCACCATGACAACACTATTTTACCTTGTCCTGCCCTCAATGGCAAGAAGTTCAGCCATGATTTCATCCGCTCCATGACGATAGGCCTGCTCCATAGCATCTTGGAGAGAAATGGTGACTGTGGTTAGTTGGCCTAGATTGGCTCTATGAAGACCTGCAATATAAACAAAAATGATTTACCAAAGATTTATGTCAAGAATGGTCATTATTGTGCTCCATTATACTCTTTTCAATACTTCCTTTTTTTCATGAAACTGCATTGTTCCATATGCTTTTATACATCCTAAAAGCTCATGAAAAGATACTATCTCACACTTTCGAACAAAACAATGAAAACTGTTGAAGTTTCAGACAAATTTATTGTTGGGTGTGCATCAAGAGGAATTCGTCTTTTTCGGTTTCTTTTATGTTAATACACTCAATATATGCAAGAAATGGGGCCAAATTCATTTTTTTAAATTGCACCTAGTCCTCTATTGGCCCATTTAATGTCACAACGACTTTTGATTGACATTTAGCCACAACTTACTGAATATAAGATATACATCTTTATTGATTACTAAAATTTGTTCTGAGCTATGCATCAAATTGTATCCAAGAGGTTGTTCTTACCATCTCCCTTAGCAATGCTCTTGTTGCAGTCAGCTATCTTGGTGTCCACAATGCCAGGAACCTGCATTCCATTCACCACTTTCTTGGACACAATCTTCGGTTTAAACTGGAGAGTAGAATCTCCCTTGGGTGTGCTCTGGTAGGAGATGCGATTCAGGTGGCACAACCTTTGAGAGATGAGTGGTTTGATGGACATGAGCTCCTTGTTGTTGCTGTCGGCCAGTGCTTGGGATGCTAATCGGCTACTGTGCTCCATGTCGGTGAGGACCTGCTGGAGCTGTATCCGCTGCGACTGCAGGGATTTGGACCTGGTGTCACAGACCTGCCCGATCTGAGTCACCAGAGACTGCCGATGTGACTGCAGAGCCTGGATGAAGTTGTCAAAGTAGTGGTTCACCTCGCACTTGACTTGCTCTCCGCGCTCCTTGATCATGCATTCCAGGTGTTCCGATGCAGCCTTGCCGGCCATGATGGCTTGCATGTGAGGTTGGAGACGAGAGATCAGGTTGGCTATGACCCTTGCATGGTGCTCCGCTACGTCCTCGGTGTACTCCACCAGATGCTCTCTATGCTCCACCAGACAGCACTCCCGGCAGACTGGCTGGTCACACGTCTCGCAGAAGAACTTCAGCTCCTCCTGGGTATGCTTCGGGCAATGGACAGGGCAGTGGATTTGGGTCGTCCCTTGACGCTGAGCTTCGTGGAGGCTGATCACGCCGTGGCCAGCAGTCTTGCGTTGTCTCTTGTGCGCCTGGACGCAGAAACCACACACGTTCACCATGCATTCCACACAGCGTGAAATCGCCTTGGAGTTATCCGTGCAAAGGTCGCAGATGAGATTGCTCGAGTTCGGGTTCAGGGAGTCGAGGACCAGGATTCTCTGTGCCATGAAATCGACCGGAAACACTCCTAGACCTCCTTTGGACAACTCCACTTCGGTACCACATGCGGGACACATGATGGCAGATGCTTTATTGCCCAAGTGGCTCAGCATGCTACTCAAAGAGCTGGTGTCGCTGCCATCATCCCGATAGAAGAGTACGTGAGACTCAAGACCTTGGAGACACGACATGCAATATGTGTGAAGGCATGGCAGGAGACGAGGATCATTGTAGCGCCCTCTACAGATCCCACAGGTTAATCTGGAGTCCATGGCTTCTTGGATGATGGTATTATCTTTGTAATCCACAGAGTCTGACATCTTATATGACAATGAACCTCAGAGACGATGCCTGCACTCTTGAAATCCTGAATTGAAAGTAAGTGAGAACAAAATGTTCATGTCAATATGTAGTGAAATAATAGCAAATATTAAAGGCATTACGTACAGTGTAAGACACTATACATTTCTGTAATGCAAATCGCACGTTGCTTGTCATTGTTAGCTCATTAATCATTAGGGCCTTTTCGTTTGTCACGTCCACGTAGACGACGTCAAAGGTGTGACGTCATTTTCGGCGGTTTGCGCATGCGTCGGGTCGTCTCACGTCGTCAGGCCAAATTTGAGAACGCATTCATCCAAGATTTGAGGTTCGTCAGAGAACTTGAACACCGTCATCTTAATGTATCGCAGCGTAAATCAGAAATGAAAGAGAAAGTGATAGAATGATAAAAACAAAGAATAACATAAGAGAAGGTGATAGGAGGAAGAAACAAAGAATGACATAAGAAAAGACAGAAAGAGAAGGTGATAAAATGATAAAACAAGAATAACATAAGAGAAGGTGATAGAAGGAATAACATAAGGAAAGACAGAGAGAGAAAGTAATAGATTGATTAAAACAAAGCATAAGGCCTTAAAAAAATAAAATTGTATTGCCCTTTAGGTGTCAAAACATGGGTTGGTCGGTCAAAATTCTTTTCTTTTTTTTGTTCTCCCTCTTTGGGCTGACATTTCTCAGTTTTGAATGCTTTTTTAAATTCATTAGACATTTTTTTCTAAAAACACGGCTTAAAAAAAGAGAAGGTGAAAGTTGGAGGAAATAAAGAATAACATAAGGAAAGACAGAAAAAGAAGGTGATAGAAGGAAGAAACAAAGGATAGCGTAAGGAAAGATAGATAAAGGAAATTAATAGAATCATAAAATAAAAAACTAACATTAGAGAAGGTGATTGAAGGAAGAAACAAAGAATAACATGATGAAAGATAGAAAAAAAAGATAGAATGATAAAAAACAATAACATAAGGAAAGTCAGAAAGAGAAAATGATTAAGAATAGATAATGGAAAGATAGAAGAGAAGATTAGAGATGGATAAACAAAGAATAACATTAGAAAAACAGAGAAAGAAAATGATAGAAGGAAAACAAAGAATAACATGACGAAAGATATAAAAAATGATAGAATAATAAACAAAGAATAACATAGAAGTGAAAGAAAGAGAAATTGTATCAGCGTGCGTGCAGCCATTACGTCAGGGTGTAGAGAACGGGCGTCGACTACATATGAAAACGGTTGTAAAGTAGTGAACAGGGGATGACGTCATCTTCCTTCATGCACAGTAACACTAACAGTTTAAATACTGCTGCAAGAATTTCAACACGGAGCACAATTACGACGGTGAACATCATGAAAAAAGGACCCTTAAACGCATCATACAGTCAATCTGGTAAGTTGAACCGATGTATATTAGCCTAGGCCTAATTTTCAAAAATAAATGCATCGGATATGAAACCGCTAAAGTGACATTTTAGTCCAAAAGTTTGGCCGGAATTCAGTGGTTAGATCCATATCCATTCATCGAGTTTGCACAGGGGCGCCTATGGTCGGCTTCTGTCTCTAAAGAGAGGAGCCGACCCTACCCAAATCAGAGGCTAACGAACGAAGAGACAGAAATTTCGGTCTAGCACTAAATCCACTCCAGCAAAGCTAAAGTTTAGTACGTGTCTTCTTCATATTTTTTTCACTTGTCTTTAGCTTAAGCGTTGGTCACATCCCATCGTGCGTGTTTTTAGTCCGTACGGTTTTTGGGGAGGCCACGGCCGCCACGTTTTTCTGAAAACGTAGGGAGGGAGTGGCAAAGGCAGGGAGGGAGTACCGGCAACGCGCGTCTCACGCACTGGGGTGAATCGGTAGCCCGAACGCAGCCCGAACGCAGCGAAAGTTCCTCGTGCACTAAAAGTGCTACGGAGTGTCTGCGTGCTCCCAAATCCGTACGGAGGCGGTACTCATCACGTACGGATACCCAAATTTTGCCCACGTTTTTGCACGTAGACAGCACGCACTTGCAAGTACGGCGGGATGTGACCACCGCATAAGTCAGTAGGGGCGCTGGTCCAAGAATGAGGATCGTCCTCATAAACAAGGATATCCTCATAAACGCAGACAAAATGCGTCCTCAAAAATAAGGGTTGTCTGCACTTTCGAGGATGTTTTTTTTCATCGGCGCTCTGGGGGTTTCATGTTACAGAACGGCCTGCTGGCGATGCCAAAAATGGATTCCCCAGGGGAAAATAACTCTAGTTCACCGTCTACTTTTATGGGTTGTCCGTCTTCCCAAGGATTTATTGCTCATAATGTGAAAATCTCTGTACAAAGTCAATGTAAAATGCATCAAGAAAATCATTGCAGAATCCGTTTTTTGCATCGCCAATGCGCCGATCAAAAATATGAAACGTCTGCGAAAATGCAGACGGTCCTTATTTTTGAGGACGCATCGGTCTGTGTTTACGAAGACGATTCGCGTTTATGAAGACGATCCTTATTCTTGGACCAGCGCCCCTACTGTTAGTAGAAGTCTAGAGTCTACACATCCTTCCTTACTTAAGTTCTCAACTTTCTTATAAAAGTTTTCTTCTCCTCCTCCTCCTTCTTCTTTTCTTCTTCTTTTCTTCTTATCCTCTCCTTCTTCTTCCCCTCCTCTTCCTTCTTTACTTTTTCTTCTCTGTCCTCGATCTTCTTGCCACATTCATAACACAAAATAAAATACGTGGGACAATGTCAACCGAGAAAAGCCCAAACATAACTAGCAAATAGTTACTGAATATGTCTTTCTCACCTGAACGGCTTTTATTTTTGCCTTTGTTTAAAGTCTTCTCTAATTAGTGACATTCTTTCCTACTCACCCAAACTGGATATGCTTGATCATTTCTTTTTAATTTACCCTAACAAAACAAATTAGCTTAGATCCGATATCCCGACGATATCCAAGAAGATGGCGTCTTCCAGTGAAGATGCATTTGATAATTCAAGGAAACTTGACTGCAAAGATCTCCATGGTTATCTACGGACCCTACAAGGATCTGTCTTAGATAGACTTTACAATCATCCTGCAACATGTCTGGCTGTTTTTCGGTGAGATTTAATCAAATAAACTGTACTTCTTTGGGATTTGATTTATTGCCTGATATGAAAGTGTGGTCCCACATATAAACATCTGTGTCTTCTACCATACTGCTAACCGGGAGCTTCGCCGCGGCGCCGCGCCGAAGCCGAAGGCGAAGGCGTCGGAGCTCCAGAGCCTGCATAGGAAAACGATTCAAACAACGGGTTGGGTCACATTTTTTCGAAATGTAAAGAAGTAGTAATTACCATTTTGACTAACAATGTTTCACATTCACTTTGCAAAGAGACTTTAAAGTTACAAACAATAAATCCTTCAGGAAGCGGAAGACGGAAAACCCATAAAAATTAAAAGAAGACAGTGAATTGGGGGTGTTTTACTTTTATTAGTTCAATTTTCAATTTGGGATCGTTTTTCACCATTTTTGTTTGATATTTGAATTAAAAAATGTAATCAGAACAATACATTTCAAATTTCAAGTCTCACCGATGTTTCTATCAAAAGAAACAGCCCCTCCGAAACTAGCCTTAAGGGCTCCCTTGAAATGTTTTTTTAATGATAGTATTCAAGGGAGCCTTAACTGGCTCCCATACCCCTGCACGGAGAGGTAGGTAAACAACATCAAAAATGTGTCCAAAATCACACTTTCCCGCACCCGCCCAATATTGGACAGTGGCTTTGATAAATTGTGTGGGACTTGTGATCGTAATTAATCCCAGAATATCATAATCAGAGGTAAAAATTAAAAATTAAAAGCAATTTTCTTACCAGACCGATCAGCTTAGCTTCCTTTTCACGTGTACCGTGGGAATTTAAGATCTCTACACAATGGTGATGACCTCTGACTGGCACTTTCGTAATTGTGGGTAAATTGTGCTGCTTCCGTATAATGCGCTGTATGAGTGTTATTCAGCGCATTATACGGAAGCAGCACATTTACGAGATGTGCTGCTTCCGTATAATGCGCTGAATAACACTCATACAGCGCATTATACGGAAGCAGCACAATTTACCCACAATTACGGAAGTGCCAGTCAGAGGTCATCACCATTGAGTAGAGATCGTAAATTCCCACGGTACACGTGAAAAGGAAGCTAAGCTGATCGGTCTGGTAAGAAAATTGCTTTTAATTTTTTATTTTTACCTCTGATTATGATATTCTGGGATTAATTACGATCACAAGTCCCACACAATTTATCAAAGCCACTGTCCAATATTGGGCGGGTGCGGGAAAGTGTGATTTTGGACACATTTTTGATGTTGTTTACCTACCTCTCCGTGCAGGGGTATGGGAGCCAGTTAAGGCTCCCTTGAATACTATCATTAAAAAAACATTTCAAGGGAGCCCTTAACCCTATTTAGCCCGGGGGGGGGGCTTTAGAAGCCCCCCCCCTCGACATTTTTCGCGATAATTTTTTAACGCAAGAAAATCTTGCACTGAAATTTTGTGACTTTTTTCTTTCGAGTCTTGCGCATCTTTTGAAAGAATTTTTTCGAAAATCGGACCTACCATTACAAAGTCACGTGTCCTTTTGTCTTTGCATGTCAGCCCGAAAATCGCTCATTTTTGTGATTTGTGTACAAAACATATGGAAATCTCATTTTTCAAATAAAGAGATAAAACATTGGTTATTTGGTCTTGTTTATAGTTTAGGTGTTTATTTTGGGGTCAAAATAGTTGAATTATAGTTGGAAATGAAATAAAACAACAAAAACAATAAAATACATAAGTTAAAAAAACAAAGAAATACATAAGAAATTATCAAAACAATAGATAACATAAGGAATAACCCTGGTTTTTCAATTTCTTGTGTTGTATTATTATTCCAAATGGTCTAACAAATATATAAAGTGAGAAAGAATGCTTAAATATGAATAATGTTTGATTTATGGGCCAAAATGTGAATTTTATGACCTTATTTGCATAAATTACCATAAATATGCAAATGAGTTAATTTTTTCAAAAAATTGAAATTACCATAGTATTTTATTTACTTCACTTGACATGTATGCAAATTTTCGCGGCGATCGGGCATTTCACGGCCGAGATCATAGGGGGGGGCCTTAGAAGCCCCCCCCCCCCGGGCTATGCAGTTTCAAAATAGCCCGGGCTAAATAGGGTTAAGGCTATCCGAAACGCTGGAATATTCATAGCATTTTGATCAGAATCGACGAAAAAGACGTACGCGCAGAGTTATGTTGTTTTGCTAAATTTAGCCAAACAGCTGTATCGCGCGATATGCAAGCGTATGCATAGCGTACGCCTGCATGCGCAACTTGCAGCTTGAGCCACGCTGTCTCCGCGACATGTGCCATTGACTAGTATGGGTAGCCGTTCGTCGCACAATAAACCCGGAAGTGAATACACGTTATAGTCAATGGCAATATCGCGGAGACAACGTGCACGTTGTCTCCGCGATATTGCCATTGACTATAACGTGATCCCTGGGGGCTAGCGAAAAAATAAGCGCATAGATATATTCCTTAGGACTGGGACTACTTATCAATCGGGGCGTCATATCTCAAAAGTGACAAACCTCAGAGTTAGCCAGGACACAATGTTTAAATTGCTGTTTTGACCAAGATATTTTTAGAATTTCGGGGGCTACTCCCCTTTGGAAATATTGGAATTCACCTGATCTTTCATATGACACCTCATTCGTAGAGTATCACCTTCAGGATCACAACAGATAAAGGTTTGAATCTCGAATTGAAAAAAAAAACTTGACTTTTTTTGCATGGTCGCGCAATGCACGTAGACTGCATAGGGATGCGTGTAATCTCTATGGGAAGAATTCTAGCACACAACATCGGGTGCGCGATCAGACACCCAATTATTAGGCCAAATCCGTAAAAAAGTACTTGAAAATGTGGACAATCCTTATTTTTTAGGACGCTATTTGTCCAAGTTTTCGAGGATATCCTTGTTTATGCGGACATTACTCATTCTCCAACCAGCGCCCCTACTGATGACAATTAACATTTTGAGGTCAACTCTAGATCTAATGTAGATCTAATTCTAGATTTAAATCTTACATAATTTGTAAACGTATTTAAAGGAAAAAATGGGAATAAATTCTGGCTTGACACAAAACATGGTTATTTAAATGAAAAGACTAATAGTGGCTTTTCACCATGTTCACTCACACTCTAATTATGAATTAATAGATCTGCACTAACTCCTATAAATAGATAGATTTTAATATCCAATTTTTCACTAGCAATTAAAAAGTTGTAGTCAATAGATGTTTTTTGGCAATGTTTGGGGAGCTGGGAGTCTGACCATACTTGCATATAATTTCTTTCTTTAATAATTGGAAAAAATTGTATATTATTATCCTTTTCTGTGCAGTGAGCTCCCAGTGTTGGGCAAACATTGCATCATGAGGGTTTTGTTCATTGACACTCCCATTCCCCAAGCTGCAGTCACCTCATGGATACAGAGCAACCAGCAGGAGTAAGTTAACCCTCTCACTCTCAGTCAGAACAGGATTTCTTTATAGGGATAAATTGATCACATTTTATTCTTCAAATTGGCAACAATATTTAATTTTCTTTTATTGCTACATTGTGAAGATAAGATCTCAAGATGAGCCGATTTGGTCCACATGTTATGTCGACATCCTAACTGCGGTAGACCTTTGTTGACCTGAATTTGGAGGGGTGCCGGAAATCAGCTTTTAATTGTGCAAAACTGAAAAGCAAAATATCTTTCATTCCTTAATATTTGTACTCTATGCTTATTTAGCTTTCTGTTCGTATAAAGTTGTATTTTCATCAGATAGGGTCTTTAAATCATTAAATGTCTTACAATTCCCAACAGCAGTGTATACTTTGGTAAGGGAGATCCCCATGAATTCCACTTTAATGTTGAGAAGTTTTCTTTGTTTACTTGCTTGAGTTAATACATAGAAATTGATACATGATGAGGCAATCAACATGTTTGAAAAGGAATTTTTCTTTGATTCAGAAATGTTTTGAATGTCAAGATGTATTCAAGGTTTGATGAGCAGTTCATCTGTTTGTTCTCATGAGAAGAGCTACAAAAACAGATACAAAACAGACAAATATTGATGACATAATATTATGTCAAAAAATAATCTAAATGCTATGGTCTTGACTCTTCTTGTTCTTCTGAAAATTTGTATTTTGAGGTACTTTGTTAGGTGTTTGTGTGAAACAAGATCTTTAAACTTTCTCGCTAATCTCAAGTCTTTTGTATTTGAATGGATAATGTCTAGATATTTGTTCCTTTTGTTGTTGTTATTGTTTATAGACAGCTGCATGCAGCACTGAAAACACTGACAGATCTTCGTCTGTTCAGGGACCAGTCTTTGCCCGGCGGCCTTCCAGGATGGCTTCTCAATCTCACGTTCAGGACTAATCTCAAGACTGCTCTTATTGGAGGGTAAGAGCATCCAGTTTGTTATATGATCATGATTTGTTTGTATTACTCTTTTAGTTGCAGGTGTAACGCCGGTAATTCTGTATTTGCCTCTTATTCAAGAGAAATTGCGTTGCTTTCCGTCTTTCCTTGTGGTTTGGAGGATGAATGCAACTCTGATTGTTTTTACATATCAGCCTGACTTACATGTGTGTGATTAAATGCATCTCCTCTCTTAGACAAGACTTTGAGTACATTTCTTGACACATTCCCCCTCTCTCTCTCTCTCTCTCTCTCTCTCTTTCTCTTTCTCTCTCTTTCTCTTTCTCTCCCTTTCCCTCTCACTCCCTCTCTCCCTCCCTCTCTCTCTTCCACACTCTCTATCTCTCTTTTTCTCTCTCTCTAACTATCTATCAATATATCTATCAAATCTCTTCCTCTTCTCTCTTCTCTCTTCTCTCTTCTTTATCTATCTCTATAATTGAAGGATAGTTGTTCCCTAGTCCTTTGACAGTTTAATTTCTCTGTGACCTTCCCACTTTATCCTCTTTATTCTTACTTCCAGCAATCAATGTATGTTTCTTTCTTTTTTGCAATGATAAAATATTCAGAGGCAAGCCATGGGCCATCAGTGGAAAAGGTGGAAAAGGTGGAAAGGACAAGAAAGTGAAAGAAACAGCTACTCTTGACAAATATTCTTCTGAAAGATGGGAGGTATGTAAATAGATGAAAGATATTACTGATGTGCATTTAAAAAATTCAACCCTTGAAGTGAATCCTCCAAATACAAATATTATTTGACTGTTTCTTTTGTATAGGACATTTATGGTCATGACACCTGTACGATTTTTAAAGGAATGTTCATTTTGATAATAAAAATATGAATAACTCCAATAACATAATATTATTACATAGAAAATAGGAACTTTCTGCACAACAATTGTAAAATATCAAAGTATACACCTGATATAAGTTACATCTTTTGGTGTAACCCGTCACTTGGTACAGGCATGTTCCCTTTATGACTGTATTGAAGTATGCATGAATAAATGATAAAGATAAGTTTATTAGCAGAAATAACTTACCTACTAGACATAAGAGAAGCCTCATCTGTTGCTGTCTTCAAAGTTTTGTTGAAGGACGCACTTGTTTTCAGGAGCTTTTGAATACTTTTTGTTTAATTGTGTGCCTGTAAAGTAGCACTGTTAGGAGTTTTGTTTTCATCACGGTGCAGTAGAGTATAATTATATTCTAGATGCACTATATAAATTGATCTAATTTATATTATTTACAGTTATGAATGTTTTTTTATTCTTTTTGCAGTGTGTACTTCATTTCTTGGTTGGCTCCTCTAAGGCTGTAGATACGTTGAGTCGAGATATTGCTACCGTCTTGACCCATTCGGGTCTCATG
Source organism: Strongylocentrotus droebachiensis (assembly GCA_035222895.1). NCBI lineage: Eukaryota > Metazoa > Echinodermata > Echinoidea > Camarodonta > Strongylocentrotidae > Strongylocentrotus > Strongylocentrotus droebachiensis. The sequence continues at coordinate 46,304 of JAVYIG010003249.1, read as the reverse complement.
AGATTGTAAGTACATTTCGAGGGGTTAGTGACACAAAGACCTAACTCCATTTTGGCCATTTTGAGAAAAAGTGGTTTATGTGTCACTGAGCACTTTGGCCTTAAGGAGTTAAGTCTATGGGGTGTTAGAATGGAGTTGAGTCTTTGTGTTTCCTGGAAAGACAACATTTTTCTGAACATTTTGATATCAAATACTCATTTTGGCAAAATATGGAGTTACGTCTTTGTGTCACTGAACCCTCGATTTGTAATTGTCAATGTAGTAAGTGTCATACAGTGTATGCATTGTGTATATTTATAAATTGTAATCCTTGTTTTAATCACAGTGCATGAAGTTAAGATATACTGCAGAAGTCATATCTAAACATTTGAAGAAGTCATTTTAATATCTGATGGATATTATTTTGTGCTCTATAAGTTTCTAAGGAATGATTTTAGACTTATTTATTACAGAAGATGTGTGTTGTGATACTGTCAGATAGAAAGAACATGAGTGAGTTCATGGAAAGGTTGGGTCTGGAAGAAGCTGTGGTGGAAGTGGTTAAAGAGAAGTGGATTGAGATGGATGGGTCATGTGTTGAGAAGGGAAGATGATGATCCTGTGAATAGAGGTTGGGATCTGGAAGTGGATGGCATAAGAGGGGAAGGAAGACCTCATGGAAAGATATGGTGAAGAAAGGAAGCAGTAAGGTTTGTCTAAATAAGGAGGATGCTTGCGACAACAAGATGTCAAAGGGAGGGAGTGTCAATATGGCAGTAACTCCTTGTTAGAGACAAAATAGTGACTTTAATATATGATGATGGTTATGAAACAAATTCCTACTGAAAGTGTATCATGGGCTACTTTTCATGAGGAATCGGCCTCAATAACAGGTTTTTATAAAAAGATGCGATAGCTGAAAAGGAAGTTTTATTTTGATTATATGACCTTGACCCTCGACATCACATTTTTTTTTTTTTTAAAGGAATAAACATTGTAACTGTTTTGTTGTTTTTCAGAGGTGAATCGGGAGGAACGCCGGTGATCACACCCTCAGGGTTCCAATTTCTGCTCTTGGATACCCCTTCTCAGGTCTGGTTCTTCATGCTGCAGTATCTAGAGACCTCCCAGGCTAGAGGTCTAGACATTGTAGATGCTCTCTCGTTCCTCTTCCAACTCAGCTTCTCAACACTAGGAAAAGTGAGTCAAATATCAATATCAATAGGTTTTTCAGTGTTTTGTAAAGTGTTAAATTATTTAGGTTCATAGATTTTAAAGAAATACAGATTTTTATTTTCATGTTGTGTCTTGTGATGTATTATGTTTTGTCATAAAATGATGCAAGTTAGAGTATATATCGTATTAAAATGAATTGCAATGTCTCTTTAAAGTTTTAGTTATAAATGTGTACAACAGTATTATTGTTTATTTTCTACAAAACAAATGTAACACATATTTTTATGTCGGTGTTCCAACAAATTTTATAATGTATTCATTCTCCTCTTGTTTTACGATTTTCAGGACTATTCATCTGAGGGCATGACTGAGCAGCAGCTTCATTTCTTGCAGCATCTGAGAGAGCTAGGCTTAGTGTTCCAAAGAAAGGTGAGCTGATTATTATTACCTGGGGCATTGTCCGGGGGAGGGGAAGGGGGGGGGGGGGGTGTTGTCAAACCCTTGTCTGTAAGCAAAACAATTTTATGAGGTATTAGTATGTTTCTATTTTCTATTAAAATGTGGGTTAGATGGCTGGTTTGTTTTTACCTTACTGCTTGTATATGCTTGTAAGTAAGCAACCAGGGGACATACAGCTGTAAGTCCTCTCTGAGGGACTTGGCAATGAGGATTAATGTCTTACCAAATTCATTTCAAACCTTGAACTACTGCTATACCACTGAGCCATCATGCCTCACTATAACTAATGCTTGAATAGATATCATATTATTCTTCATAGCCTGTTTAACTGAGAAATGAAGGAAAAAAATTAAAAAGGCATTGTTAATTCTCATTAAAATCTGGTTTATTACTGTTCTCTTTTTCTTTACCTCTAGTAAATCAAATCTGTTTTTATAATGTAGTTTCTGAAGTATGTTGCAATAAATCTGTTTCAGTCCTGCTTTTGGTTTCTAGAAGCATGTTCATGCTGTATTATTTTGACCATTACAGAGGAAATCCATGCGCTACTATCCAACCAGGCTAGCCATCAACTTAGCTTCAGGTGAGTGAGTAGCTAAGATAAAGAGTTGAACACAATAGAAAAAAGGGACAACGTAATCAACATGATCAAGATGGATAGTGAGAGAGAAGTAATTTGGTCTACAACCAGTTTGTCTAGTACTTGTACCCCATTCATCCATTCCCATATGGTTTACACCCAGCCTGTCTACTATCCACATGGTCTAAAAATCATTTTGTCTACTTATCATTTGGTCTAATGGCCATATAATGAGGATTCACTTAAACTCACTTAAACGAAAGCTCAAGTGCTTCTTTTTAAGTAAGTATGTATAAAAGTAATGTTGATGTCGCGCTGGATCGTACAGGTGGTCGTACAGGTGGTTATACAGACTTTGTTTTTGTTATTTTACAATGCCATTGATTTCATCAATTTGCTTTCTCTTATTCTTCTTCTGCCTCTTCTTCTTCCAATTCTTTTTCGTCTTCCTCTTCTTCCTCTTTCTTCCCTTCTTCACCTTCTCCTACTTATCACTATTATATTATTCTCTTTACTCTTTATTTCTATTTTTTGTTTCTTCTCAAATTCACTCTCCTTGTACGTCTCTAGAATCTCATACTATACTACTCCGTTTTCGCCTCCTATAATACCTTTTAAATCCAGACTATATTGTGTTACTCAGTACGGGAGCCTATTCACATACAAGCTATGCATTTTATTTAGGCTCCCCACATTTTACATTGTTCTACCCAGCCTGTTAAATATACATATTTCAAAATTTCATACTTATTTTCCGTACATTATATTTGATTTGAAATCTCAATTTTTTTTAATTTTTTTTTCTTGTGTGAAATCTCTTCTTATAATAAAATACATCTGTATAAAAAAGAAAAGAATATAAACTGTTTTTCTATGTAAAATGTGGAATAAATAAAACTTCAAACTTCAAAAACTTCATATAGGATAATAGTCATTTGGTCTAATTTCCATATGGTCATATCTCAAATTAGTCTACTACCTGTTTGGTCTATTGTTCATTTATTCTAATAACCAGAGCCCTGTTGCACAAAACTTACCATCGATGGTAACTTTGCCATCAATGGTAACTACCATGGAAAACATTGATTTTGATTGGCTGTGAGTCCTGTTACCATGGTAGTTGCCATTGATGGCAAAGTTACCATCAATGTTGAGTTTTGTGCATTGGGGCCCAGGTAGGCTTTTTCCAGTGTGTCTAATACCCTTGTTGTACCATCCATAATGTCTAATAATCATTAAATGATTAAATGGCCTTATGGATAGTAGACAAACTGGGAATTAGACCAAATGATTATTAGACCATGTGGATAGTAGACGGGCCGGGTGTAGACCATATGGGAATAGACCAATCGGGAATAGACCAATTGGGTAGTAGACGAAGTGGTCGTATACCTAACGGCAATAAACCTGTGGTTCTTGCCTTCTGATTGAAACCTTTATTCTCTAATCGCAGGTGTATCAAGTATGGCCAAGGACGATCACAATGACGGCTTCATCGTCGTGGAAACCAACTTCCGTGTCTATGCCTACACAGAGTCAGATCTGCAGGTTGAAATACTGGGACTCTTCTGCTCGATGATGTACAGGTGAGATCGTCTCTTCTCTTCCACTGTCTTCACTTCTCCCTCTCTCTCTCTCCAGAGCTGCCAACCATTACGTTTTTCCCAGAATTATTCTGTTTTTTCCTCCAAATTACGGTTATTTTTTTTACTTTTTTAATAAAAATAATAATACATACCGCACATCAAACAACTGCCCTAAAGTGTTGATTTTCTCACAAATTCAATAGAAAACTAAGGTCAAAACATAATTGAAAACATACTTGAAGAAAAAAATATTCTCAAAAAGAATGAAACACAGATAATACCAAAATAACAAAACCAAAAAACCTACTTGTAAATAAACTATAGGTCCAAATATGGAGAACAAAATAGCATGAGGAATGGACATTTCTGCATTGGAAGTGTGGCGCGCTTGGTTTTGAGTTTCGTTTTATTGATTTTCTTTCTTTTGCTTGAAATTCCTTTTTTGGGTTGCACAAGGTTGGCAGCTCTGTCTCTGTCTCTGTCTCTGTCTCTCTCTCTCTCTCTCTTTCTCTCTCTCTCCATTCCTCTCTCCCTCTTCCCCTCCCTTCCTCCCTCCCTTCCTCCCTCCCTCCCTCCCTCCCACCTGCCCTCCCTCCTTTCCTACTTCTCTTGCTCCCCCCTCTCTCTCTTTTGCTCCCTCCCCTTGTTATTTTTTTACCGGTACATTATTAATATATATATCTCTGCTTCCTGTTGTTTCTGTATGTAAGCTCAACATTTATTTAGGTTCTCTAACATTTAAGTAACAGTCCAATATACATTCAAGTTCTTATCTTGTTAAAGGCAGTCATTTATGAATTTCTATTCTCCTTTTATAGGTTCCCAAACCTTTCTGTGGCTGCTTTGACGAGGGAAAGTGTACAGTTAGCCATCTCAAATGGAATCACAGCTGAACAGATTCTAAGTTTCTTGAGAACTCATGCACACCCTAACATGAGACTGAAGGTAAGAGAGCTTTGTCATCAATTGAAGTCTTGAAGAAGTTTTTTTTGGTTATTTTATCAGTTAATGAGTGAAAACTTGATATGAAAGCTTTTTTAGTGATGTTTTTTATTAAATGATGAGGGAAATTTAGGGGGGAAAGTTCATTAATTTTTGTTTTTCTTACCTGCTTGATTATTTACATTCAAATCTGTTACAATACAATACATTATTATCTATATAAGGCTTTCAAGTGGTACAATAAATCAGTGTATTTAATATCTTCAGTGCAGTACCCGGATGACTGATCCATATTGTTTTGGTATCGCTCAGTCTTCCAGGAACTTCAACTATTGATATCAATATCACACAAAAACAAAGCCAATATTATCACACTCAAAGCCATCCAATATTATATAAATATTGGAATTTATATAGCACTCTTACAGTAATTGTATCACAACGCTCTACAACTATGTAAATGTACATAAGTAACTTTAAACAATGAATATACAATGATTGATTTATTGATTTACCTGTTGTATCCAATGGCGCATAAAACCGAAGACCCCAAAATGAGAATTCCCTGTCACTTGTATTAAAGGCATCGTTTAACAATGTTAAATCTGAGATGCATGGCCCTACGTGATATCAGTGTCAGTGATATGGTGTTATATTGAAGCCGTAAACAAAATTGTGCTTCAAAATGATCACGAAGTGCCTCAAAAAGAACAAATCTTTGAGTGACCAGTTTTACCATACCGGTACTCATTTTGCCCATATGACTTTAGTGTTATAAAAAGGTTGGGAAAACGGTTTTTGAAATTTCGATTTCTAATCATAAATATCTTGATAATCAGACAGGCGATTGGTTTGTAAAAGTCATGGGATTCCTTACTGATCGAAAGGTTTATAATTATGATTGCAGCATGAGCAAAATCCAGGATTTTGTTTAGAATCTGAGGCAAAGATACCGAAACCCTTTAATAGAAATTGACTTTTTGCTCATTTTTTTTCATCCAGACACCTATTGTACCACCTACTATCAGTGATCAGGTCAGACTGTGGGAGCTGGAGAGAGACAGACTCAGCTACACACAAGGTAAACATACATACATGGCTCTAAGAGTTCTAACAATCATAGATTTAAAGCCCCACTGCACTACTTATTGCTATTTGCGCCCTCTATATAGCAAACAATTCCTAATCGGTGCATGTTGGTCCCCCATGATCCCCTTTTTCTTATGTTAATTGAGAGCTGATTTACTGAGACAACCATCTGTCAGTGACCTTGCAGGGAGGTCTAATCCCCCTGGTCAAACTAGAACAGACGGGCCTTAATACTTGTACTTCCTGTGTCTCTGGCACTTTGGTTCATTGTTTAATCTTTTTGTACGCGTCAGAGAAAACTTGTTTATTTCACTTTAATATATATGCAGAAGGCCACTTTAGATGCTCCATTTGCTTTGATATGATTTGTTTGGGCAATTATTTTAGAGTGGCCGGCCCTTGGAACTTATGACCTTCAAGTCCTGGGCATGAAGAGTAAAATTAAATAAATGTAAAGTGTATAAGTGTTCTGACAGTAGCTAGAATAATACAACAAGTGTTACATAATTTGTACAGTCTGTGCAGAAATGAACCCTGTGGATTCACCAAAATCATTCAGTCATTTGAAAGGCATTCAAGGGTAATCACATACAAAAATGTGTCATGAAAGAAAACATTATTTACCTTATTTAGTTTTCAACTTGCCTTTGGGAGTTTAAGAAAAAACCTAAGGTGAAAGAACACATCCTTTCAAGACATGCAAGGTTATGTTTTGCCTGCCCACTCAGTGGATGTCTCTGCCAATTACAGAATTGGCCTTTTCAGCTCCAGAGCATTGAAAACACAGCATCAGCCTTGCTTCAGGTTATGCATCCTCTGCTAATATGATAAAAAAGGACTTTAAGAAAAATAATAATAATAATAATAATAGCCTAATAGTCCACTCCAAATTATATTAAACTATATTAAATTATATTAAATTCTATGTTTATCCTTTTTTTCTAGGTATCATATACAATGAGTTCTTGTCTCTTCATGACTTTGAGGTGCTACGGGACTATGCTAAGGTAGGTAGCATGTAATTTGTACAATAGAAAGGATCAGTATTCAGTTGCCCTTTATTTTAATTAACTAATAGCTATTTTTTTTAGATTCATTAGTCATGCAGTTCAAGACATTATGTTTCTTACTTCTGAACTTCGATGAGCTTTTGGAAGATATTCTTTACTGCATTCTACCTTGCAGAAATTGCCCCTTTGAAAGCTTGCTCTACACACATAATGATTTCATGTTTTTGTTCAGGTTGATCTACTTACATCTGTAATTATTACAATGAATGAAATGGATCCTTCTTTCCTTTTTTTACCAGGACCTTGGTGTACTTATCTGGGATAGTACCCCAAGACGCATCATGATCGTTTCTCCGGCAGGGCATGATAGTGTCAAGAAGTACTGGAAACGACTGAAGAAAGGACAAGTTTCGTAGTAGTAGGGCACGATAGCGTCAAGAAATACTGGAAGCACTTGACAAAATGGCAATCTCCTCTGCAGGATGCGACAGCATTAAGAACTAATGGAAGCAATTGAAGAGAAGTCGACCTTGGTAGTGGTTGTATAGCCTCATCAAAAGGCCTGTTTTCATCAGCTCGAGATTGCCAAATATCCTGCTATTTGAACTATCCCGATTGGCAAATTATCCAGTTAATTTGCGTCTTCATCAGCCCGAAGTTACAATTAGCGGTATATTTGGTCGAGATAATCCCAAGATATCTTGGGCTAGTTTGCAAAATATCCTGCTAGTTTTCCAGTGCGTTCTCACCAGCCCAAAGACTCGCACTATGCGCGAACGCTGAGCAAAATATCTCGAGCTCAAGTTTCAAGCTTCGAGGTCAAGTCTCGAGCTGCTGATGACGACGCGATTTGTAACATCGGGATTATTTCCCAAATCATTAATAGTGGGCTATTTGGCAATCTCGAGTTGATGAGGACAAGCCTAAGAAGTACGAGAAAAAATTTGAGAAAGGATAATCTTCATGAGGAAGATATGGCAGGTGCAAAAAGGTCAATGCCCACACCTAGCGGCTAAAGCTGAATAAAGTGTTGACTGGTTTATAGCCGTTTGGTCTACAACCAGTTCGTCTACTACCCAATTGGTCTATTCCCATATGGTCTGCGTCCAGCCTGTCTGACTATCCATATGTTCTAATACTCATTTAATCGTGAATAATAATGATCATCAATTGATTATTTAGACCTTATTGATAGTAGACGAAATGAGCGTAAGACAAACTGGGAATTATACTAACTGGTTATTACACTAAATGAAGAATAGACCAAATGGGTAGTAGACTAATTGGAGATTAGACCATATGGAAATTAGACCGAATGATGAGTACCGGTAGATGAAATCATTATTAGACAATGTGGATACTAGACGGGCTGGGTGTAGACCATATGGGAATTGACTAATTGGGAAGTAGACGAACTGGTTGTACACCAAATGGTAATTCATTGCTTTGGCTTAGCGTGTCCATCAGCTGGATCAACTGATTACCCAGGTGTAAAATGGGTATCCGGTAGGATGCGACCGTCATTGTTGATCAAACAGTCTTTGAGCGCCAAGGAACGTCTGGCTGGAATGCTCCCCAGGGAGTGGAGATTGTGCACACAATGTGTGCGGGCAAGTATTGAATCCAATGACAGGGGGTAATAGTATATCTGTAAAGCGCTTAGAGACATTGTAGATGTATTCAGCACTATATAAAAGCGGAATATTATTATTATTTGATGGAGTTGTGGAGTTATTTGATGCCATAGTATAATACAGCTAGCTTGAAAATTGAGGGAAGAGGTTTACCTCAAATCTAAAAGGTAATAGACTAGGCTTGGAGGAGCAATAACTCTTTTTATATCGTTAGCAATAATGATCTCAAACCAAATTTCTATCATTTACATGTTAAACTTTGTATTCTGATATCACTTGATATATAAGTGAAGAGTAATGAATTTGTGTAATTATTCATATAATATGGCCAGTCCTTTGAACAAAGTAAAATTTGTATTTGTGTACAAATTTCAGCTCATTATAGTCAATGTTTAAAATTCTAAAATCAGACGCAAGTTAGTGTTGCATTAGAAACTACTTAAAGAGAAATCCAACCTTGACAGCAAACTACTACTGGTGACAGTTTGAATGAACTCGGACAAAAAAATGAGAAAGTTGTTTAATCACTATTGGACTCTTCAAATTGGTTGAATTGGTAATGTCTCTATGATGTAAATATATTCAATTTCTCAAAAGCAGAAGTGTTTTAGGGGCTAAATTTTCTAGTGCTTATAATACATCCACAGGGGCATTCAAATATATCAACATTTTAAAGAATTACTATCCATCCATTTTTCAAAATTTACCTTTAAGTTATTTAGAAAATAACTCAAATATATTTTGACCCATATAATTCAACATTGGTATTCTTCATGTGTTAAGAAAAAAAAGTTGTTATTGTGAACAAACTGCCTTGATGTTTTTTTTTCATGTCTAAAACTTGAATACTATTCTTTTTTATTTCATTGTTTTTGTCTTATTCCAAGTAAATGTATACTTGTAAATTGTTTGTACAAAATAAAGTGCAATATTTTTTTAACTGATATAATCTTGTCTTATGAGATTATTGGTGTGAGATAATGCTGATGTAGCATCCATTATTCAGCTCTGTATAGAGACAACGAGAGCTCCATTCTCTGGGAATACTATGAATAGAGATATTTCATTTCATTTATTTATTTCCACTTCAAGATTTTAAAAAAACATATTATATACCGATTATCTTCAAAATACAAACATATACAGATATCTAAAGTGGGAGGATCATGAAAAGCACATAAATGGCCCGTTAAAAATGATCTCACAAGATAACAATAACTTTGGTTAAGTCCTGGTAATTAGTGGCAAGCATTCGTAATCTTGGTGTCGGGGGGGGGGGGGGGGGGGGAAGAAGCATTCATCAAGTTGTCTCTTAATTTATGTTAATTTAACCAGAACTCGTCCTTTTTTAACACCATACACATTCCTTTCTTTCACTGCTTGTATTTAGGTTTGCCATACTGCAGCCTGCTCATTTTTCACTTCCTGCTTTACTTCTCTCTCTGCTCTCTCATTTCTTTGACTGGCATACCTTATCACACATCTCTCATTTCCTCTATCTCTTTATCAACATGATGCTTTGAAATCAAGTTATACCCCATTCACACTGCTAGACCAATCCCAATCCGATTGATGGCCCAACAACATCTTGTCAATGTAATTTGGGGTTTGGTCTATCGTCAGTCTCGTCAATGCGACTGGGGCAATTTAAAAATGTACTTTGCAATGCTCTGTGATTTACACAAGTTCATCCATCAATCAGATTAATTACTTTCTCAAGCCATTTGAACACAAATCAATATCTTAAAACGGTACAAGACACAATAAAGCAAACTCGTAGACAAAGGTATGTTGTTTTGACGCCAATACTGGACGAATCAGGAATTGCATTTTTTATTCAATAAGTTTTGTCACGTTTCTCTCAAGCTCGTGTAATCGAGGCACACAAGGTTTTGGTACGTACACACTAAGATATGTACAGTTCTTTTTCCCACATACATGCTCCACACATTATTAAACCGAGGCTCCAACTCACTGGAAGCCACAATGACGTAATAATGTAGAGCGCATACCGGGCGATCATTCCATAGTAAAACCTTGTGAAAGAGAGTAGTCTATGCAGGTATACAGGCATAGACATACAGAGACAAGAAAGAATGAACAAAAAACAAGAGGGGATCACTACTATATCATATCAGAATTGAACTATACACATGCAGTCTCTTTGCTTTGATAATGTACCGTAATATACAAGAAGTTATCAAAATTCACTTAATACTAGCAGTTTATGATCATAGATGCACTCGCTACTTTGTGTACATGTAAAGCAATTGCAAGGGACAGTTTATGAGCAAAAGGTACGGAAAAGAAAAATTTAACGTGCTAGAATTCATTTCTCAAACTAGAAAACAAACGAAAACCTGAATATATGCACAATGAGAAACCAATTTGGTACACACTGCATCGCTGCTACTTACACTTCACATGTGTTAGTACCTTTGAATTCTTACACAACTTCAAATATAACATAAATACCTGGATTTAGACTCTTCATAAACAATCCACAACTTAATGAAATCACAAATATGAACGCTGGAGCGGTACAGTATGTCGCTGCTGTTCAATCTACTTTTACACGAGACAACCATGAATAATGTGAACGTTGCTGTATTCTTTAAATAACCTGAACATCTTATAATGCCATTGGCAAAGCGCATGTAGGATTGAACAAATCAAACTCGTTGGAAAAAAAACACACGTACTGTGTATGCAAAATCCCATTAATACAAAACAAAAAGTGTTGTTTTGAAAAAAGAAAATGAAATATAAAAATAGCAATACATGTAAGTGTATAAACAACGAGGTGACGAGTTCAATTTTGACGTATGTACATACATGGTAATGAGCAACATGATCCAGGCCTGCTGTTAGTATGCTTTTACATGGCTCGGTAAATCATCATCTCAGTCAGATTATCACCGTCTGTCTGTGTTTTTCACCTTCAATCTTAGTAAAGATTAAAACAAAGGGAACAAAAATAATTCCCATTCGACAGAGACACATACATGTAGTATTTTGAATATGAAGTGAAAATTGAAAGCTTCGTCTCTTTCTGATTGCCGACAATGTGCAATAAGTTATGCAGTAAGAAAAAGATTGAACATATGTACACATTAACTCCACTATAGTCTGTTTAATCAGAATCCGGTATTTACAAAATAGAAAAACAAATTTTCAAAGGAAAACAAAATTTATGATAAGTTAAACTGATAATCAAACAAAGAAAATACAACGGTTACGGGCTGTTTCTGTACATCAAAGAACAGCCGACTTCATCTAATAGCGCTTACATTTATTTTTTTCTCATTGGCTACGAGCCAGAAGAGCGTTACTCAATGTTAATCTATAAGATTTATTGCCCTTCCGACTCTGGTCAAATGATATATACAATGTCCACTCATGAATGCTATGGAATACTAAGTGGTTTTAAACGGACAGAAAACACTTCAAAAGTATATACTTTAGTCACCTAATTATGTTATCTCATCATGAAACACATTCAACATATAGTCAAACTACAAACACTCTGGAATTTAATCATGACACAATTTATTACTTACATAAAAATGAAGTTTTGTAATCTTCAAATACTGTACTCTCTGAGTAACAAATAAACACATTCATTGTCTAAATTGAACTGTCATCATCAACATATACAATACTTAAACCACTGTAAAGGTGGATTTCTATTTCAATATATATCTTTCTATTCCAAATGTATGTAGTGGAAGCTAGAAGGAACACAGGAACATCAGTCAAAATGTAACTTTTTGCTGGTATAGGAAAAATACAAGACCTTTAAATGTGTGATACTACTACCTTTCAGCATCATATATTTTATTCAAGCTACGTATCATCGATTCTAAATATCTCTCATAACATACAGCCGAATCAAGAACATAAATTTCAACTTGCATTTGTTTATCCCAATCAATAATAAATGCGCATCGATCAAAACATGCCTCTTATAATGCTTTTCAAATATGTACCTTAAAATATTCTAGCACAAGTTTCAAAATCAGCATTTATAAATATATCTGTTTCTTCAAAACATTCATTCTTGTTCAAGTGATAACCTTTTTTCCAGCAACCATTCAATTCTTGAGAAAAAGAAAAACAGGTCAGCGAAGCTCAAATATAAAAATGTTATGAAAAACCTTTCATCCTTTCCATGCAAGGCCGTCTTTGACTATGTAAAATAATCGTCAGATAAGACTCGGTTGCCCAGCATCACCCGCATAGGATGCTGTAGCATAATTTCTCTTCCGTTTTCCAACAAAAACCTTGCATTTCTACTGTAGCTTCTTTTCAATGTGCTTTGGCTGCATGCTCTCTTCTTTTTCTTCATTTTCCTCTCAATTCTGTTCCTAACCAGTGTCTATACTCACAGGAAATTAACTTTTAATCTGAGACCTCGAATGTCTCTATTCTTTACTTCGCATAAATCTTTTTTCTTGAAATCATTTCTTCATCAATAAAACTGAGAACTGTCAGTATCACTGTTCAAATTCACCAATTTGGTTTAGTTATCCGTTTTGTCTGATTTCTCCTTTGAATCTGCACCCTCGCCCGTTGGCTTGCCGAAGAATGCCTTGGTAGAAGCTAAAAGCTTTGCTCTCTCCTTATTCTGCTCTGCCTTGATTTCTTCAGGAGTCTTCAGGTCAACAGGTTGTCTTCTGCCGGCGAAGTGGCTGGGAGCTTTGGATAGCTTGGCGCTTGGTCCCGGTAAACCCGCCAGGGACTTATTCTTGTTGGCTTGGTATCCACCCTGACTGCTGGCTGCTTGCTGCTTCGAAGACTGCTTCGACTGCGATGTCGGCTTGGCCTGTGATGGTGCAGCCGATTGAGAGATGGAGGTCGACAGTTGCGGCTTCTGCATCTTTGGCCCTGACTGGCTCGTATTGGGAGCAGGTGGGATGATAGGTTGAGGGTTAGGAGAAGGTCCTGCTGGCAGATTCACACCGGCACTGCTTGAAGGCATTCGCTGAGGTGGCATGAACTGGGCACCACGAGGTGGTGGGGGACCTTGAGGGAAAGGCATTGCAAAACGCATCCCCATCATGGACATCATCTGAGGATTGGCCTGGTTGAACATCTGCGGAGGCATCCTGGGGTTGTTGGAGCCAGTCCTGGGGTTGAATCCTCCTCGATGAGGCATAGGGGGTTGGGCTGGTGGTGTTGAGCTTGTGGAAGTCCCTTTGGGTGGCGTCGACTGCTGCGGTGCTGATGAAGATGGTGGTGGTTGACTCACCTTGGATGTCTGGGAGTAATTAGGCTTTTGACTAACGTTGGCTGCAGTCGTGGCAGACGTCATCGAGTAGGGCAGTGAGGATGTCATAGATGCAGGATGTAAACTAGGCACCGGTGCGTCAGCATCAGACAATAGCATTCGCTGAGCGTCTGAGCTCCTGGGCTGACTGTACGATTTCCTATCCTCGACACTGTAATGACCAATGGAAACGGGTGCAGCGCTATAGCTCTGGGGCTTACTACCAATGCCTTGATCAGCTGGATTGTAGCTGCTCACTCTGTTGCTGTATACAAGATTGCCATATCTTTCCTCCTGTGGCTTGTTGCTTGCAGCTGGAATGCCGCTTCCCATCTGCCTGTTAGGGCTGAAGGGTTTGGCGTCTACATGCTGAGACAGGTTGCTGCTCCTGCTTCCGGACGAATCACTGCGAGAAAGCAGATCCACAGGTAGATCCATGTGTATGGAGGGTGTGGATTGTCTATCCATGCTTAGACCTGACGGGATACTCCTGGCGTGGTGCTTGGGTTGAGTACCAATATCCCCATAGGCACTAGCGTAGCCTCCCACCGGAGCACCGATGGGGTGAACGATGGGCTGGGACGCTTGGTGAGCCTGCTGAGCGGCGATCGGGTACTGGGAGGATATGGTCGTCTGTGGAATCTGGATGGGTATGGCCTGCACGGACCCCTGCAGGTTGGTGGAACGGGAGCCTTGGAGGGTGTTGAAGAAGTTGGTGCTTCCCACCTGCGAGTTTGCGGCAGCTAACCCCTGGGCACCTCCACTGAAGAAGGATGCATGCTGGCCGTGTGTTGGGTGGTGGGTTGGTGCATTGGCTGGGGTTTGGTTGGATTGCATGGCTGCAGCTATCAGGGTGTTGTTGGTCATCATGCCAGCCTGCTGGGCACCCAACTGAGACGTAGCTCTCTGCTGTGGACAGCAAACAAGAAACAACAATTTATTAGTAATACAAAGAACTTGATCAATCAATCACGACTTATTTGCAATTGATATCAATCGCAACTATGTACATAAGAGATAGGAGATTGCAAACTTGCGATTGATTGGAGGATTTGAATATTTGATATCACAATTTCACATCTCACCAAAAATTATGCATGCTCCTTTTCTAACTGATTTTAACAGGACTTGCCTGTATCTAGGTCCATTGCGGTTTATTGGAAGAGAATTGACAATAAGAAAGTGAACTGGCTTACCTGAGTATACAAGTGTGATTGCTGCCCTCCGGATACAGTTCCAAAAGGTACACTGGAAACAGTCTTGGTGAGGCCTCCCATGGTTGTCTGTGGCTTCATGATGACAGAGCTGGTATGGCTAGCAGTCAGACCCAGCTCATGGCCTGGTCTCGTGTACGACGGCGAGCTGAGGTTCACGTAGGAATGACTGGGAACCTGGTTCTGGGAGAGGCTCACCGACAGGATGGGACCAAAGTTGGTATGGAGACCCGTAGGAGGGGCTGGTTGAGAGGCTTGAGCGGGGAGGAAACCTGTAGCGGCCTGTGGGTAGGACTGCTGCTGCGATTGGGCACCGGGAGCTGGGGAAGATGGAGCCATGCCAGCGTTCTGGCTCAAGCCGAACGGTAAGCTGCCGGCAGACTGGGGCTGCAGGAGGGTGCCTTGGAATGAAACTGGAGTGAGGAATGCTGGAGTGCCCTGGAGAAGGCGCGACGTGTCGGGGCCCTGGAATGAGTACTGGCCCGATGTCCCATGAGAGAGAAGTGACTGGGAGTTGGTGCTACCGATTCCTCCACCGGGTATTCCGACAGCACTCCCTGCCAGACCACTGCTCAGTGAATTCCCCATGTTGTAGGGCTGAGCCAGGAGCACTGAGGATGTATAGGCCTGCTGCTGTTGCTGTTGCTGCTGCTGTTGTTGTTGCTGCTGCTGCTGCTGATGTTGATGTTGATGTTGTTGCTGCTGATGCTGCTGCTGTTGCTGTTGCTGTTGCTGTTGCTGCTGCTGTTGTTGTTGTTGTTGTTGTTGTTGTTGTTGTTGCTGCTGCTGTTGTTGTTGTTGCTGCTGCTGCTGTTGCTGCTGCTGCTGTTGTTGCTGCTGCTGATGTTGATGAAGTCTTGCTTGCTGTTCCCCACCAATGTGCTTATGATTGTAAGCAGGGTGATCCAAGATGGATGATGGGAAGGTCGCAGCCTGGAAAGCACTTGTGCTAGTGTAAAGTGACATTCCTTTGTTCGGGTATCCCGCCGAAGTGAAGATCTCTTGAGGAGATTCCACTTCTGCGCTTGCACTCGAAAACTGGGCAAATGTTCTGCTGCTTGGGACAGTCATCTCCATATCATCTCCACCCATGTTTGCATTCATATTAGCATTCAGTGAAGCAGTGAAGGAAGCCGAAGTCGGGACATCATTCTCCACCATATCAACATCACTCGTAGGAAAGCTTCCAAACGTGATTCCAGACGCTCCACTCGCAGGTAAGATGCTAGCTGCAGAATGACTCAACTGACCGGCACCAATATCACTTCTAGTATTCATATCCCTGTTAGCTTCCTCTCTCCGGATATGCTGCTGATGCTGATCACTGGCCGTTGCTGCGGTCATTGAGACCAAGCCTTGCGATGAGAGATTGGCTTCACCGAGGGTCGGCTGAGGAGCGGTTGGGGCGCTCTCGTCGGCATCCCACAGGTTCCTTGCACGTTCTATCTTCATGTTGAGCTCATCGGTAGCAGCAGTGGAGGTAGGGGATTGGACATTGCTTCTGTTCTGGTCTTGCGATGATGGGATCATGCTGGACTGTCCTGGCCGTCCTCCAGGGCTGCCAAGAGCTGGTCCATTCTGACTCATAAGACCGTTTGGACCAATGACCTGTAAAAATAACCAACAAAACAGTACACTTAATTGAGTGTTTGATACAATGTCTACAAATAATGTTAAAGCCCCACTGTACTACTTCTAGCTACTTGCTCCCTCTATATAGAAAACTTCCCCAATCGGTGCCTGGTGTTAATTGAGAGCTGAAATGATGAGATAGCCACCTGTCAATGACCTCGCTTGTTGGTCTACTCCCTAATGGCCGAACTAGTACAGTCTGTCTTTAAGTCCTATATCAAATCAGTTCTCTTCTGGTCGAAATGCATTAATGGAACTGATCATTGAGTAACTTTTGGGGTTAAGACCCACACTAATATCAAACATTGTAACTACCACTGTACCTAGCCTCAAAATCGTGATTTCAATCACAACATTGGGGATTCTGATAATATCTTCTCAAATACTGTATACAGGACAAGACTGCAGATTTGGGTAAGTTTTATCCTGAGCTAGCAGCCATACTGGGCTGAGGCAGAGGCACCTTACAATCACATAAAATCTGATGACATAAAATATAAAACATTATCATTATCTAGTAACAAGGACATTCGAACCTACCCCAGAAGGCTGAGCCATATCCACTGTAAGTTTCCTCATTGCAGCATCCTCCCCTTGTGTCGGAACAGTCTTGTCCATCCTGCCACCGGACGCATACGCCTGGCTGTGGGTTGATCCCTCGGCCACGCTCTGTAGGCCCTGGGCGGGGAGGCGTGAAGAGGGCGGTGCCAGGTCTGTTGACCAGTCTGGTTGGGAGGAGGTCAAGGGAGAATGGTTAGACTGCTGACCAAAAGCATTCTTGAGCTCTGACACCAGACGGGCTTCCGCCTTGGCCTTACCTACATCACAACAACAAACACAATGAACTCCTATAACTGGTTGCGTGACTATGCTACAGACATAATCCTCTTTTGTTTATAATGGTTCCTCAAACTAGTGGATTTCAAGCCGTGCAAGACTCATAATTAATTGTCTACCTCCACAAGGAGTGTCTGAACAGAAACCAAGACATCTCACTGCTATCAAGCGGAGGGTGATGAATAGATGTCTTCACATTGTAAAAACTACTCTGCCATCTGGTTACATCATGAACTAGTACTTTTACAAACACACACACACACACTCAACAAAAAAAGAACTTCATTTTGCAGAAATTAAAAGTTGTTGTTGTTTTGGTTTATATGCGTTTATCATTTAGAAGTGAATATTTACGCCTCTTCTGTTGGGATTTTTTTCCTTTCAAATTAGATTTTCTTTTTTTAATATATAGATTGGTTCTTAGCCTTGCCACTGTTTTAAAATGTAATTTGCTCAATCAAAAAAAAAGATCCTTAGTTAAGAACTGGTACCTCAGTATGCATTCAAATTCTTCTTCTTTTTCACTGAGCAACAGTTTACAGTTTTGCTCTTTCACTAAATACAGTCAAACCTGTTTTAGTGACCACCTGTCTACAAATACCACAAATTTTTTGTTTCCCTTGAAAACGGTTTCTCATTGAAACATGTGCTAAAGAAACCTGTCTACAAAGGCCACCTATCTACTACCGACCAATTTTGGTGTTTCCCTTGGGCGGTTAATATAGACAGGTTTGACTGTATATCAACAATCAACAGTTGCGTAATATCGAATTCCATTTGAAATAATGATAAGGTCAAGAACTTACCATTGGGCGAGCTCCTTTGTGATGGTGGATTGGATGTATGATGATCACTGTTGAGTTCAACACCGCTATCATGCTGATCATTGGATGACTCTGGCTTTCCCTGCTGCTGGACTGCAGCAGGAGCAGCAGCTACACCAGCCTTAGGGGCAGCAGGCATGGAAGATTGGGTCCCTGGTCCTGCTGGTGCTGGTTGAGGTCCGGACATCAATGGAGGCTTCTCCCATGCGTTGCTGGGTGGCGGAGGGGGTGCCGGCGCCGCACCAAAACCACCAACTATAGAATAAACCAAACACAGAAGTTCATTAGTGTTCACACAGTCAAAGTGAGATTTTCATGTTGGAGGGAGGACAAATTGATGATGTGGTTCCTCTCTTTGTTGAGTTGGCCTCAGCGAGACTAACCAGGGAAGTGAAGACAACAGAGCTAAGGAAGATGTGTCTGCAAGTTGTGATATTTTCATGTAAGAAGGAGGGGTTCAGAGCTGCCAACCTTTGGAAGTACAAATTATTACTCAGCACCTCCAAAATTAGTATTTTACCATCAAAATTAGTATTTTTCAACCGGCCTTCCTTTCACCTATTAAAAACCTATTGATGTCGTAACGCAGCGCAAATACATACCGTAAAGACCATATTTTTGCTGTAATTAGTTTTTTAAACATATTCAATTGTACATGTTGGCCGGGCCAGTAAAATTTCAGAAAAATGTGATACTGGTACGTTCGGTCAATTAAAATGTTTGCTCTTTCATCAAAATTTTTGTTGGGGTTGTGGGGGTTAACTTGTACATGTTTCAATGCGATTTCGTGGTTTTTATGGGTTTAAAAAAAAAAAAAAAAAAATATTAAATCGTATTTTAAAAGGTGATATCGTATTATCGTATTCCACTCTTATTATCGTACTAAATACGATTAAATTGTACTGGTTGGCACCTCTGGGGGTTGCAAGTCACAACAAAGCCAAGTGAATTGTATATAATTTATTAAATAGCATTTCAGAATCAAAGCTCAAAGGTCAAACTTGTGCAGATGGGCACTAAATTTATATTACAAATGCTCACCTTTTCTTAGAGAATGTGTTGGGGCCATATGTAAGCCATGAGCAGATACAGGGCTACCCATCAACGGAGGGATGCCTTCGGTGCTCAAGGGCCTGCTACCGGGTGCTTTGTTCAGGGTACCCGTCCTGGGTCCTGTGCCGATGGGCCCCACCGAGGCTGGATCCTTCACGTTTTCCTTCGACGCGACCGGCCCTCGCATCCTAGGTGGCAGCTTCTGGTTGGCGTGACGGGTCTTCATAGGGGTGCCCAGTTTGGCTTTCTTTCCAATCTGTCAGGATGAAGAATGATTGGGTATTGAATTAATTTAATAACTAAAAATAGGGGTCAAGGTAACTAGAACAAGTCAACGCAAAACGTAGCATCCCCTCACAGGGTACAAATGGCCTATATACGTCAGAACAAGTTACCTCCATTGGACTATACTATTATGTTACTAGGCAAGGAAGTTAACCACATTTTCACATATATAATTAGGTGTTTTTGCACATTTGATAAGCTATGACCTTTCACCTTTGACCTACATACTCAAAAACCACACATGTATTTTGAATGTACCTTCATATTAAATTTCATTAAAATTGTCAAACATTACTCAAGTTATCGAATGGAAACCAGATTTGCATATTTAATGAATTATGACCTTTGACCTACATACTCCAAAACCGAACTTAGGCTGTGTTTTGATACCATGAACCTTCATATCAAATTTCATTAAAATCTGTCAAACAATACTAAAGTTATGGATTGGAAACCAGATTTGCATATTTAATGAGCTATGACCTTTGACCTACGTACTCCAAAATCAAACTTAGCCTGTATTTTGATAGCAGGTACCTCCATTTCAACTGTCATTAAAATCCGTCAAACATTACTGAAGTTATCGATCGGAAACCAAATTTGTTACGGACGGACAGCAGCATTACTATATCCCCTCGGACTTCGTCGGCGAGGGGATAATCATCTATCTAATCAAAGTTGTCCACCACTACATCACAGAGGAATTACTTATTCACTCATTTTGAAGAACCCATACCTTGAGTGATTACAACTTTCACAAAATTTTAAGCTTTCTCATTTTTTCTTTGATTTTATCCAAGTTTTCACCAGTCTACTTCTTTTATTTTTCTGCTTTCCTCGAAAGTGGTTAGCTCTCTTGGGAAATGTTTCACAAAGACTAAGATCGACTTTAAGTTAGACTTAACTATGGCAGGCCGTTCCTGCCACTGTTTGCTCTCACCATTTACTGTCATTGGTCTCTCAAGAGACGTACAAATCATGGTCACAAATCTACAGGATTTACATTTATTGATAATTCATTAATGAAGGAAAAAATGTTATCTAAAGATCATAATTGAGAGACCAATGGTGAGAGCAACCAGTGGCATAAATGGCCTGCCATAATTAAGTCCAACTTCAAGACGATCTTAGTCCTTGTGAAACACCCCCCTGGTTGGATTTCCCTTTAACAGCCTAGGAGAGAAATGTGCCTTACCTCTGATGAGAGTGTCTCCATCTTTTTCCTCTCATATTCAGCCGCTTTCTGTTTTCTTGAGAGCACTGGTTGAAATCCTGCATCTGGGGTCAGAAGCTCATCGGGGTTCTCCACGATCACTTCAGGGGCATCGTCTACCACAACAACACCTGGAAAGAAAAATTCGATCAGGAATATTCATACATCTTAAAGATACCTTCTTTGAAGAAATAATGTTGAAAAATAAAGATAAAGCTGAGTTCTGGTCATGCAATTGCATTGTGAAAGAAACATTGTGGAATCAATCAGAAAAGGTTGATCACCTAGCATAAGTATTGGTGTGTACTGCAAGGTTCTGGAATCATCAAAATGATAAGAAATTTGGCCCAGTCTTGGTAAAGTTAGAAGCACTGTACATAGAAAGATCCATATGGGACACGAACATGTGGCATAAAAATCTGTCCCAATTTTTATGCTGTTACATGCCATATTTAGAATATTAAGGCATTTGAAGAGCTTTACTTTTCAGGGAACATTTTTTATCTATTATTCTTACGGACTTGCATTATAACAATGATAACGCTCACAAACTATTTTTCACCTCATCCCAGAACTCAACCTTCTCTTTAAAGATACCATCTTAGAATGTTGAAAAATATGCTTTTCAAAATACGACAGTAACGACACCCACTTGATACATTGGGATAAACATTGTGTGAAAAATCTGAACCTGACAATATTAAAACATATCAATGTACGATAACAAACGGACAAGAAACAAACATACATTTGTGAATATCATAAACAATACACATTGGATCAATCGGTATAACCATGATCTTCTAAACAAAGGTCTCTATTTAAATTCAATTCAATCGTTTTATTTTTCCAAATCTTTCAAAAATTTACATCAAATACAATTCATGTACAGTAAAATAATAGATAGGGAAAAAAAGGGGAACCAAAAAAAACCCAGAAGTTTTTTTTTCGGTTGAAAATTTCACTCAGAAGGTTGGTGCTTGGGGAAACACTTCCTAGCCTTATTTCAACCCAATGCAATACTTTTCAATTCATCAAAGCTTGATTACTTACCATAATTGGTGTTGATGTCGTAGGTAGCCAGAACATCTATTCTCTTGTCAGTGATGATTTTGTTTGTCTTTTCCCTGGAGACGGGCAGGCTGACTGGGGTAGTAGTATCCAGAGGCTTCCCCATCGGCATGGTAGCTTTCTTAGGGTGCATGCAAGCATTGAGAGCATTCTGTACAATGTAGAGATTATAATTCATATTTTGATTTGATTTGATTTTTTCAACATACATTTTCATGAACATTATATGGTTTGATACAATATTTCAAGTGTATATAATTTTATACAGTTACATGTAATAAATGAAATAAAACAAGTATATTGAATGCATAATTAACATACATTAGATGCAGGAGGGCTACAGAATAAGCAAAGTAGCTTGACGTGCCTGCAGCCCTCAACTGAGATACAACAATAAAATAAAAACATCATCAACTTGATTAGGTATTACATTTCTAAGAAAATTCACTTTGTTTTGTTTATAATTTGTCATGTACTGCTCAGATATAGGGTGATGGATAGATGTCTTCAACTGGGCCCTGTTTCACGAAACTTGTCATCAGTGACAAATGACAGTCTTTGTTATAAGCTACTAAAATCCATGTTTCTGATTGGTTATCAGCAGATCTGTCACTGATTTTTGTCATTTGTCATTGAAAAAAGGCTTCGTGAAACAGGTCCCTGATCTGCATCATGCAGTATTATTTTCCAAGTGACTGCAACTTGCAGGCAATTAGAGAAATTATGATACTATGAGAGATTGACTGTTGTCTTAAATGTAAAAGATACCTGCCACATTTCATTCGAAATTCATTCAATCAGACATGTTCGTTTGACGATTACAAACATATCAAGGAAGGACCCTGTACTGAGAAAAAAAATGTAATCCAATATTCCTCCAGCAAGTGCTAGCAAAACTTACATTAACAGATCTCTGATCATCATAGATTATTGTATCCATTCTGTAGACATCAGAATGGTTCTGTTCCGAGCTCCCTCTCTGCTGCCCAGCACCGCGCTTCACAAAAGGGCCGTTGTCGGACTTCCTCTCCCCGCCTCGTCCACGTCCTCCCCTAGAGCTGGGGCCACGGTTGTCACGGCCGTTCCGGTATCCCTTGTTGTCTCTTCGATCTAGAAACAAAGCAAAGAGATTACCAAGATGGTGAATCCTTCTACGATATCATAATCATGAGACTCTTCTAAACCCAGAGCTGCCAACCTCCAGAACAGAAAATCAGTAATCACAAGGCTCAAAATCAGTAATTTGGGGTATAAATCAGTAATTTCTTATGCGGCGCTATGAATCTAAAAAAACGACACGCCAACACTGCGCGGACGCATGATTATCTGAAATTTTTGGTGATTTTACTCACACAAAGATGTTAAGTATTGAATTTCAGGTCATCACAACACAGTTTATCATGAAAAATGGCTCCTATTCACAGCACTCGCTACGATAAATCATATTTAATTCATTAAAAAAAAAAAAAAAAAAAAAAAAAAAAAAAAAAAAAAAAATCTTTTTTTTTTTTTTTTTTTTTAAATCCGTAATTTGAGACAACATTCCGTAATGGTCGTTAATTTCCGTACCAATTACGGGAAATCCGTACTAGTTGGCAGCTCTGTAAACCCCACACTAGTTGACAGGGACAAAATGTTTAAATAAATTCTGGGGGCTACTTTTCCAGCTTGCTTGCATGTAAATAACACTCTTTAATGTTGTTTTGCATTGAACTCTATGCAAATTATGGGGGGCTCTTTTATGACTTTCGGGGCTCTTCTTGGCATTTCAGGGGCTACTTCGCCCCAGCCCCCCCGTGTATTTTTTCCCCTGCTAGTTGAATTTTCAGCAAATGTAGGAAATGGCCTGCCCTTGACCTAAAGAGAAACAAAAATCTGACACAATTTTATCATTTAGCCGTAACAAAGGAATGAAGTACAATATTTTGGAAAGTTTTCTACTCAAGACGAAGCCAAGCACTAAATGTACAGAATTAGTAATTTAGAGACGTCACTCTAAAGAGTTTGTGTTTTCGTTAGCACTTCAGAGCATTCAACTATTTGGATGAAACATCTAAGGAAGGACCTAACAAATTTTTTCTAGACAATTGTGAAGAACACATTAATGTTCATGGTGCACCGTACTGCTCTAAAAGTATGTCAAGCCTGTCTGCACTAGTTTGGTTAGGGGGGATTAGACCTCCCTGCAAGGTCACTGACAGGTGGTTATCTCATCAAATCAGCTCTCAATTAACATAAGAAAAAGGGGATCATGGGGGACCAACAGGCACCGATTAGCATTGTTTGATATATAGAGGGCGCAAGTAGCTATAAGTAGTGCAGTGGGGCTTTAAAAAAAAACAGTACAAAAGTTTTTTTTTAATAAGTTTGTACCATAATCTGATCTGTAGCTGTCCCTATGGCTATTGCCTGGTCGGTCTGCTCCCTGCCTTTGATTGGTGGTCGGCCCTTTCCTGCCAACGTCTCTCCTATCGTTCCTGGGTCTGCTTTCGGGATTGCCGTTACTACGAGGAGCACTGTCGCTGTCCTTCACTGCCTTGTTGTCAGCGGAGGTCTTCTGGCCTTCTGATGCAACCTCCTTCTCTCTTGCCTTGTGGTCATTAAAGTTACTGCTCTCTGATGCAGTCTCCCATTCATCGTTGTTCAGGTCGGACGAGTTCTGTCTTGGTAGGGGAGGCCTGGATGCTCCCTTCGATGCTCCATCACTATTGTTGCCGCTGTTGATCTGACTCCTGTCGTTGTTCTCTTTGGTCCTGCTGCTAGCCATGTCCGACCTTTGGTCACTTCGCTGAGGTCGTACTCTACCCCTCCCGTGAGAATTCTTCTGGAACCTAGGAGGCCTGTCAGGTCTTGGTCTCCTGTAAGCACCTCTTCCTGGTGGACCGTCCCTTGCATTTTGCCTCATCTCGTCTTCCCTTCCTCTACCTCTCGGCTCTCGATAGCTATCTCTTAGGTCGCTATCATTCCTGAAGCCACTATCGTACCTTTGCGTGCCATCTCTCGAAGGAGGCGGTCTTCTGTCATCTCTTCCGTCTCTCCCGTCCCGGCTGTAAGAATCTCTCCCACGACCCCTTGAAGATGCACCCCTTCCTCCACTTCCTCCTCTCCCTTTCCTCAAGGCACCTCCACCTCTTCCTCTTCTCGATGGCTCTCCTCTCGGTAAGTTACCTCTCTCCGTTCCATCTCTATCCTCGTCAGCTTCCCCCCGCGAATTGGGCAATTCTGAAGAATCTTCTTTCATCTCGGATTCTTTGGGTTTGACCACTTCATCAGCAGATTTCTCTGCACTAACAGGAGCGGCGTCAGTGCTTTCTAACAGTGGCTTTGGTTCGGTTGGTTTGGCCTGCTTGGGTGGTTCCTTTCTCTCTGGAACTCTATCTACACTCTCATCACCTGAGCTTAGATCCCACTCCTCCTCCTCTTCTGTCCTCATTGGTCTCCTGTAACCTTGCCGACTACTAGTTTCACATCTTTCCCCCCTTCCTCTGCCTCTACCTCTGATGCCTGTACTGTACGGCCTGAAGCCTCTTCCACGATTACTGACTTCATATCGCCGATTATCTCTTCTGTTGGATGCAAGACCTTTGTCATCTCTTCTGAGCGGAGGTCCCCTTTCATCTCTCCTTCTGTTTGAGTCAGCTGAGCCTCTTCCACGGCTACCCGACCTTCCTCCTCTGTCATGCACGTCTCTCTCATCTCTCCTATCGCGCACGTCTCTCACGTCTCTCCTATCACGAGGTGGTCTCTCTTTACTATCCTCTGCTTTGGGTTTCTCATTTACAAGATCTTTGGGTTTCGCTCCATTCCCTTTCACCTCAGAAACATCTTTATT
Organism: Strongylocentrotus droebachiensis; assembly: GCA_035222895.1. Taxonomy (NCBI): domain Eukaryota; kingdom Metazoa; phylum Echinodermata; class Echinoidea; order Camarodonta; family Strongylocentrotidae; genus Strongylocentrotus; species Strongylocentrotus droebachiensis. The sequence continues at coordinate 20,619 of JAVYIG010003249.1, read as the reverse complement.
TTCAACTTTTTCATTTTGAGAGTCTTTGGTCTCTTTATGTAATGGAACTTCCTCAGATTTGCGTTCAGCAGCAACTGCTTTGCTCTTCTGATCAACATAAGTTGCTTGTTTTTCTTCTACTCTTTCTGTATTCTTCTCCGGTTGACTGCTTTCATTGGGCTTCGATGGCTCCTTGAGTTTTAACCTCTGACTTGTATCTTGACCTTTCCATGCTCTGCTTGGTTCTGGAGGTTGAGATTCTACCTTCTTTGCGTCCCTGGAATCGCTCCTCGAACCAGCACCCCGTCCTCCTGATTGCTCATTGTTTCCTCTTCTATTGTGCCTCTCATCTTTTCCATGAAAGTCACTTCGATCCCGATCGCTATCCCTCCTCCTTCCTTTCTCGTAACGATCAGCCTTGTCATTTTTATCAAATTTATCTCTGCTTCCACTTTTCATATCAACCAAACTGCTTGGTAGTGGTTTAGAATCCCTCTGCGGTCTTCGATCCCTGTCAACACCGGGCCCAATTTTAACAGTCTTTAATGGCTCAGATGTGTTCTCTTTAAGATCTGAGACTGGGCCGATTTGCTTATCGTTTTCACTTTGAGGTTTAGCTTCTTTACTGAGATTCTTCTCTTGACCCTGTGTTTCCACCTCTGGTTTCTGCTCTACTCTGGAAGGAGCAGCGGACTTTTCCTGGCTAGACTGCCTTGGTACGACTGCATCCTCCGAGCCCTGGCTTGCAATTTTTTCTCTACTGGGTCTATGCTCTAACCTCTGGTCTTGTTTTGGTTCTTGCCTAGATCCTTGCCTCTGATCTTGTCTACCAACTTGCCTTTGCTCTTGCTGTCCTTGCCTGAGATCTGGTCTTTGGTCGTGCCTAAGGTCAGGTCTCTGATCCTGCCTAGGATCTGACCTTTGATCATGCCTATGATCCGGTCTCTGCTCTTGTCTAAGATCTGGCCTTTTCTCTTGGCGTGGATCTGATCTCTGATCGTGCCTCTGATCAGGTCTTTGATCATGCCTGTGATCATATCGCTGATCTGATCTCTGATCTTGCCTCAAATCGGGTCTTTTTTCTTGGCGTTGATCCAGCCTCTGTTCTTGTCTTTGGTCCTGCTTCTGATCCATCCTGTGGTCTTGCCTAGGACCTGGTCTTTGTTCTTGTTGATCAAGCATTCCATCTGGTTTCTGCTCTGGCCTAGGACCCTGCCGTGGCTCCTGACCTCGATGGATATCCGTTTGAGAATCTTGGCGTCTTGGGATTTCTTTTGGTGCTGCGTCAGACGGTATTCTTTGATTGCGGAACCCCCTGTCACCACCCCTTCCTCTGTCTTCTACCTCAGCTCTGCTTGGAATCACTGCTTGCCCTGTGGCTGCTGCATCACCTTCTCTCACATCTGGTGTAAAGGTGCTTTTCTCCTGGCCATCACTACTTGTTTCAGAGTTCTCCCGTCTTCTCTGGATATGAATCCCTATATCAATAAATGGATAGATACAAGAACAAGGGAAAATTAGACATTTATAAATGATTGAAGTTATATCTATCCTTTCTCAATCATTACAAGTTCTGAAATTTACCTACAATTTACAAGAATGTGTCAATGTTCATACATGATATATACATGAATAAAAATAACTTGAAAAATGTCAATAGTTTTTTTTTTACTTCTATCTTTTGTTACTTTACAAATTTAATGATAATCCAATATCAAAATAACCACATTAAATATATGTTACCAAAACAGAGATATCAAATGTTATACGATGTAACTAGGCCTGAGTCATCACGGGTTTTGCCGAACCCGGGTTTGACTTGAAAATTTCGGGCGGGGACCGGGTACCCAAAATTTTCACCACTGCACTGACACTAAAAATCGTGTGCATGCAGCGGCGGGAGTTAGACTAAGTTGCTGTTCTAATAATGCGACGGAAAAGACAGTTACTGCTTTCAAAACAATAATATAATCAATTGAACTAAATTAAGATGCTTTACAAAATAAATGGAGATTGTTTCAGTTGACGGTAGGTGTTTTTATCGCTCTAAAATTGAGGCTGCAAGAAAGGAATCACGCTTCGTGGTACCGATCGAGTGCGTTCAGAAACGGAAGTGGAAATAGATCTATGACCCACTGAAGACAGAGCAAGAAAGTGCCATACACAAGAAGACTAAAATGTTGATCAGACTATTGCAATTAAATCGTAATACTAAAGGCATTAATTTAAGTGTCAAAATATATCCACAACATAATGGTTTACCCTTGATAGTTTGATGAAGGAAAATAAATTAAAGCTCTTGAAATAACATCGAAGTGCCTTTCGTTCGTTCTAAAAATGCGTGTAAAACGGCAAGCAGAAGTTACGAGTCAAGCTTAAAGTCTTACGTGATGTTTTTTAATTGGTTTAATGCTTATTGTTCCGATCAGGTCGGATGACGGTGTAGGGATGTAAACATGCATATCAAGCTTGACTCGTAACTTCTGCTTGCCGTTTTACACGCATTTTTAGAACGAACGAAAGGCACTTCGATGTTATTTCAAGAGCTTTAATTTATTTTCCTTCATCAAACTATCAAGGGTAAACCATTATGTTGTGGATATATTTTGACACTTAAATTAATGCCTTTAGTATTACGATTTAATTGCAATAGTCTGATCAACATTTTAGTCTTCTTGTGTGTGGCACTTTCTTGCTCTGTCTTCAGTGGGTCATAGATCTATTTCCACTTCCGTTTCTGAACGCACTCGATCTGTACCACGGAGCGTGATTCCTTTCTTGCAGCCTCAATTTTAGAGCGATAAAAACACCTACCGTCAACTGAAACAATATCCATTTATTTCTAAAGCATATTTATTTGATTATATTGAAATATAAGTTTGTGAATTGCATATTTTTAGTTCTATATATCAAAATATCAGTGTGAAATTTAATTGTGAAAAACCCGAAACCCGAAAACCAAAAACCGGGTTTCAGCTCGACGGTCGGGGCCCGGGCGGGGACCCGTTTCGACTCAGGCCTAGATGTAACAATCATAAAAACAGACAAAATTCCAGCCAACTTTATTGAAAGAAGCATTAGATAGACTCGACGAGTGCATGGTGATTTTCAAATTGCTTGAAGTCTTTGCAATAAATACAAGTATTCTTCCAATAATAAATGCCCATATTGCAAATTGTAATATTGTATGATGTAGACATACTGCAAGTGGCAAGAAAACATTGGCAGATAATCGGTAGCCGTCACTGGTGAATTGCAGTTTGGTCTAAAACCAGTTTGTCTACTACCCAATTAGTCTTTTCCCATGTGGTCTACACCCGGCCCGTCCACTGTCCACATGCTCTAATACGCATTTGGTCTAATGACCATTTAGGCTAATAGTCATTTGGTCTTATCTACAATAAGCCCACTGCCCATTTGGTCTATTGATCATTTCGTCTAATTCCCAGTTTGTCAAATGTCCCTTTCGTCTACCATCAGTAAGGTCTAATAACCATTAGACCTACTGAAAATTAAACTACATGAGCAATAGACCAATCGGGTGGTAGTCAAACTGGTTGTAGACCAAACGGCAATAAACCGCCGTCACTTACTTCCAGGAGGAAACTGCCTTGGTTCTTGACCAAATGGGGGTGTGGTAGGTGTGGTAGGAGCACTGCCGCCGACCCAGTTCCCTCTTACTCCATCTCTACCATGCCACTGCTGGTCCTGCAAGGTAAGAATTTGAAAAGATTGGTTTTAAACGACATGGAAGAAAAACAATGACTCTTTTGATGCACCGACTGATAAATATAACAAAGAGAAAAGAAACATTTCAATATTACATAGATTATACCCCATCACTCACTTAACTACTTCAATTGTGTACATAATCTAAGGCTTTAAATGGGAAAAATCGAAAACGAAGGACAGTGTGCATGCATTCAATCGAACAGTATTATAATATAAGCAGAGACATTTCTGATCGGAAATGGCTTTATCCATGAACACATTTCAGCTTTTCGATAAGAATTAGCGTTCATAATGTACTGCAGACATATCACTGTTCCTCCTGCTACTACTGCTGCCATTACTAATACTACTACTACTTCTACTGCAACTACTTTTAGTCTGCGGATAGCTAGAATGACATAAACCTTTACACAGAGTTACCACCATTCTTGCTTTCAATAGAGAGTTTATTATTCCTACTACTTCTGCTTCTACAACATACCTGCTAACCTTTCACAACAAAAAGCATGAATATCTAAAGCAAAATTAGGAATAGAGTCTATTTTGTATACTTTTCACACAGAAATTTTCAGAAAAAGAGAGGAATTCAGGGTTCATTACACGAGCTTGAAGACCAATACCATAGGAATCGTTCCTCCCAAAAGGAATGATGGCAGCCATGCTACAACTACACTGCCTTGAGACCATAATGATGTCGACATACCTGTTGTGGGAAGGGAGGTTGTCTCCGTTGTTGGTGGCCATGCTGTTGCTCCTGTTGCGCTTGCTGCTGCTTCAAGAATCGAGGTGGTATGTTCCGTGTTGGCTGACGATTATAATTTCCACCTGAGATGAAATATATTCACAAAATACTCATGGATGAGCAAAGACAAATATGGTATTGGCTCTTAATTAATCTGGTAAATCTGGACAAAATATGCTACCAACCTCCAGCAATGATAAAGAAATGGGTCTGATTATTATTTCATGTCTCATTGATCAGTTTTCTTTTAAAAGACAAGCCAACAAATGAGAAGACAAGAGGAGAGGTTGCTCTTCAGTTATGTTTGTGTGACTGCAAAGAAATGTGAAGTGCATTACCAGAAGGTATCAATGTAGGAAATAAATGTGAACATTTTCTATAAAATAAAACAAAGAATATAACATGAATTAAACTTGTGTTCATAGAGGAAACCTACGCTTGATTAGAAAAGAAAACACATTATCTATCAAGCCCGAGTCAAAACCTTTAACCGTTAACAAGCGAAAGAAAGAGGTGTGTCAAAATAAGTGGATCAAAAAGAATTTACAAATAAGCTGTCAACATACCATCTCTTCTATCCCTTCCTTGTCTCGAGCCGTCGCTGCTGCCACTCTCTGTACGCTGCCTCTTGATGACTATACCCTCCCTGGAGTAAGGCACTTCACCGCCCCTCTCGTGTTCCCTCTCAAAATGCCTCTCTCGATCCCGTTCCCACTCTCTGTCCCGGTTGCTATCCATCTCCCTCTCGGCGGGCTTCTCCCCCTTCGGCAGCTCAGAGGAAGAGTCTCGTTTGGGGATTTCCCTTGGAGCTGCGGGCGGAGCTGCAGGCGCGGCTGCAGGCGCAGCTGCTGGCTCCGTTGGCTCTGCTGCTGGTGCTGCTGCTGGAGTGTCTCCTTCCTTGAGCTTCTGATCACGGGCTATTCTCTCATCCAGCTGTCGAAGCTTCTCTTCCGATGCAGCCTTCCGAATTTCCTCCTCTTTCTTCTGCTCTTCCTCTCGGCGCTGACGAGCTCGTTCTATGTTGGATGACATCTCGCTGGATTTGATCTGCTTCTGATGCTTCCATCTATCGTCCTCATCATCAACGGATTGCCTCGCATGGGCCTGTAGTAGTGGAATACAAAAGAAATTGTAATATGGCATATTGATACCTCCAGATTGTTCATATCCACAAATGGTACATAAGAAGAAAAATACATTTGACTTTCAAAATGAATAAATACTATTCCAGAAATAAATATCAAATGTTTATCAATTTATCGAACAAAGAAAAAGAAACTAATTTTGAACATGTCGATGGACAGCTCATGTACATTATAAAATCATTCCAACAATTTTGAGATTAATACGAAGCCTGTTATATCTGAAAACCATAGATTGGCATTAAAACCATACATAGACTACAGCAAAAAGGAGCAAGTACTAAAGGAGCAAATCGTTTTTAATACAGAACTTTAACTAGCACTGTATTTCATTTGCAGAATTTGTAACATGTAACACAATTGAGACCCAAGAGAAAAAAAATCATGAATATCTATCTATATTCAAGAATAAGCAATTATGTAAAAATAACATACACTTTCTAATAAGGTCAGTATAATAAAATTAAAAAGTTACAAAATTAATTCAAATATTTCAGCAAGCAAAGCAAGATAAAAAGAAAATTGCAAACTCTAAACACAAAATTGTTGCATAAGAGCAGATTTACAATGTCTCAAACAATTATTTGTTCCCCTGTAAATCAATGATTCAAATTAAAACAGTCATTACTCAACAATTCATTTTACTGACTGATTACGTACAATGTATAGCGGATAACAGTTCCCTTTGTTACAAAACATGAAATGGAAACACTTTTTCCCCCCACAAATACATGCTTTTTGGACCCATTTAATTATTTGTACACCTCATGTTTGTTGGCTATAAAGTCCTGCTTATTACTTCGTAAGTCCTCCTTTGGCATCATAAGGGACTTTTAGATTTGCGTGGACTGATACGTGTGACATCCATTCAAGGCAGTGCATTAAAAGGACGTCGATCGTAGCAATCCACGTTGTCGTTGTGCAAATCTAAAAGTCCCTAATAACTGCATGCAAGCCTCCCGGGCATACGCTTGACAAGGTTCTTAAAAATTGTTGGATCTAGAGTGTTCCAGGTGAACCGATGCATGACTTTCAAGGCGTCTTCGTTGGTGGATGATTTTCTCACTCAAGTTTTTTCCACCTTCTTCTTGGGTAGGGAATGTTTTATTGCATTCACCGTGCATGTGTTTTGGGTCATTGTAAAGTTGAAAGATGAATAAACAGTTTGCAACAGTCGGGATCATCTGCAGTGGAAGGGTGGTTTCGTACACCTCGGCATTCATTCTTCCTTCAATAAAATCCAGACTGCCCACACTAGCAGCTGTCATAAAACTCAACACCAACATGCTCACACCTCCATGCTTGCTAGTTGGTTTTAGGCACTAGGGGCTGTACTTCTCCCTCTGAGGTACGCCACGCCACACTCTCCAACAACCATCTGATCCAAAAATATCGTACGCAGAATCATCAGACCAAAGCACCGCTGTCCAGAAGCTGACAGGTTTAATTTTTGGCAAAGTGAAGATGTTTCAACCAGTTCTGCTTACTGATGATCTGCTCCTTACTAAGAAGTCTATGTTCTTTCAGCCTCTTCCTGATCGTTTGGGTAGACACCTGGAGTCTGTAGATGCTTCTATCTGCTCATCAAGGTGGGGTGCAGACAAATTTCAGTTTCTTATCGCGACTTCTTTGTTATACAGTAGGCTTTGGTTGCATCGTGTCACCGTGTGAGAGGGAGGGGGGGATGATTGGGGGGTCCTGCAAAGGACTGTCTGTAATCTTTCTTTCTTGAGAGTGTATGTAGTCCTGAAAAGGACTGTTGGTAATCTTTCTTAAGCTTATAGTTCTAAAGAGAACTATAGCGCCGGTTGGAGAGGATGGGTAGTAGGAGTGGCTTGACGTTTCAAACAGGTTGACTATCCGTCATCTTTGTTGTATCTGTCCGTCTTCAAAGTGGTCATTCTCTTTCTCTCTTTCTCCCTATGATTAGCACTTCCGACTTTCTTCTTGAATTTCTGAACAATGCACTGCATTGTAATGTGCTTCATGTTAAGTCTGACTGCAATATTCCTAACAGAAAGACCATTCTAATGGAGTTTCACAACCTATGCCTTCAAGGCATTACGTATTTCAGCAGTCTTACCCAGGATGAAAAATAAAAACTGACCTTTCCAATGATTGTGTAGAATGACCACTAGGGTTATTCAGACATCTTCCTTGGTATAGTAATCAAGTGCAAATAGTCATTACATAAATATTGCTTTTTGGTTGTATTTGTGATGCCACAAGGGTTAACCAGGTCGTAAACAGGTGCAGTGGGGCCCTTAATTATCCACAGAATCTCAGGTGACATTCCTTGTGTTACGTAATATGCATGATGATCCATATTCTGATGGAGAAACCCTTCTTTTCCGACAAGTTGGAAGGACAGATGTGAAAAGGGGACTCAAAATACAAGGTGTACAAATAACTTTCAGAGGGTAAAAAATGAATTATTTGCGACAAATGTCAGAATATACCAATGATCAAATTCTTTTTTGTTTATGGTTTATAGAACATATGTAGATCTATAATTTTAGGCAATTCTATGGGGCAAATTTGAAGTATTTTCATTTTATTTGCCTTGAAGTAGCCTTTTTACAGGTGCGAAAAAAATTGTTTGAGACACAGTAAATCAGTTCCAAAACTATCAAAGCATGCACGTAAAAACACAAAGCAGACTGGCTATGCTTGCATCCATGCACATTTCTTGAACTTCCTTTTCAAACTCTTCATAAAAGGAGATCACAATTCTTATGGCGCATTGTCAAGTTCAATTTATTCCTGAAATGTTGCAGAATTTTACATTAGGCACCAAATGTTACAATCATGATCAATACTGATTTACAAAAAAGGAGGATTTATATGGGGATTTGGATAAGATTGCTGGAACAAAACCACAGAAACGTTTTTGATATATTGGTGACTTAGTGTTCTGTTGATTTACTTTAAAGAACCAAAATGACAGCTACAGAAAAGGAGACAAAAGAATACCAGGGCCACGTGTCATAAAACTTGGTATCAATAGCAAATGCTAAATTTCTATGACAAATTTGCTCTCAGCCAATCAGATGTCATGATTTCAGTAGCTTTAAAGGGATCCGGTAACTTTGTCTCAGATTCTGAAATAAAATTCTGGATTTAGCTCATGATGCAATGATAATTATAAACCTTTAGGTCAGTCAAGAACCCCATGACTTTTACAAGCCGATCGCCTGTCTGATTATCAAGATATTAATGGTTGGAATTACAAATTTTGAAAACCGTTCGCCTGACGGTTTTCATAACACTACAGTCTATTGGGGAAAACGAGTGTGGTAAAACCGGTCACTCAAAGATCTTTACTTTTTTGAGGCACTTCTTGATCATTTTGAAGCGCAATTTTTTTAGGGCTTCAATATTACACCATATCACAGACACTGATAACACGTAGGGCCGTGTATATCAGATTTAACATTGTTAAACGATCCCTTTAAACAGTTATTGTAACTTGTTATTGATAACAAGTTTCATGAAACAGGGCCCAGATATGGAGTTTAGGCATAAGATATGTACATGGATGAAGCGGAACGAAACAAGAAGATTCAAGGCAACAGCAATCATTGGGAACAAGCTCATTGAGTCACTGAGGGTTTTCACAACTGGAGGGTGTTTCACAAAAATTGTCATCAGTGACAAATGACAGTTTTCGTTATAAGCTACTGAAATCCTTGCTTCTGATTGGTTATCAGCAGATTTGTCACTAATATTTGTCATATGTCATTGAAAAAAGGCTTTGTGAAACGCCCCCCTGATGGACATATAACACAAGCCTCATCCATATTAAAATGAACACAAGGATGTATGGGGGGGGGGGGCGGGTTAGAATTGTGCAATCATCTGAAACTCATCAACAATGCACCAATTCCATCCAAACAACTTTAAATTAACAGCAATAAAGGGTGGTTATCAGCAGATTTGTCACTAATATTTGTCATATGTCATTGAAAAAAGGCTTTGTGAAACGCCCCCCTGATGACATATAACACAAGCCTCATCCATATTAAAATGAACACAAGGATGTATTGGGGGGGGGGGGCGGGTTAGAATTGTGCAATCATCTGAAACTCATCAACAATGCACCAATTCCATCCAAACAACTTTAAATTAACAGCAATAAAGGGTGTTTTGACGGGGTGCATGCATAGTGAAGGCAGAACAACGAAAATGAAGGGAGAAACTGGGGAAAGGACTGACTGGCTGACTGACTGGCTGGGCTGGTCAGAGCAACAAGTTTATACCTTGCTCACGTGCGAGTGGTTGGAAGGTGGTGGCCTTTGAAAATGGGGTGGCCGACGCCCGAATTGTCCATGTGACGGGGGATGGTGATGGCCTCTCTGGTCGTACGGGGCTCGATTCCAATCCTGTTTCAAATGAGGTCATAGGTCGGCCGGCCAAGGAGAGAAACACACAGAACTTTACCACTGGGCCCCTTCATACTCTTCTCACACACCGGTTAATGCTTAGAGTTTCCAGGAAGGTTTTGTGCACAACACTGGTGCCTTTCCATAGTTTGTGTTGCATACTAATCAATCACTTACATTTTTTATTAGTACTCATGTAGTGATTTTAATTTCTTTCAGAAAGTCTAAGAGAAGTCATATTAACGCATGAAATAATTATAAGGAAAAAGGAAATAGTAAGCTGAATTTACTTGATTGATAATGCAATGTCAATGTCATTTACCCCCATTTTCTAAAAAGAAAAAAAAGAGGGCGGGGGTGAACGTACTTTGAATGAACGTTACACATTACTTCAATATAATTAGCATCTTGAATGCAAGTTTTGACACAGACTATTACCTCATACAACATAGTGGATTCACAATTAACAGCACCACCACCAGCAAGCTATTTTCTGACTGAAAATTTAGCCCGATTTTTGACAAAATCAGTACACATAGTTTGTTTTTTTCCACGTTTTTAGAACAAACTCCCCTCGTTCTTAAGAAACAGTACTTCACTAGATTTCTTCAAAAAACAACTGAAAACATACCTGTACAACTCTTCTTAAATTGTTGATAGACTAAGAGATAGCGCCTTGTATCCATTGGAAAAGGCGCTGTATAAATCCAATTATTATTATTATTATTTATATAATAAAGTGAATTACAGAACAGACATGTAGAATGGCGGGGAAAAAACAACTAGGCTTAACCAGGGGACGCTAGTTATTGATGAGTAGAAGGGAACATGTTGGTAAGACACAACCTTAGATCAAACCAAAATATCAATCCATTCCTGTTAAGTGTTAGAATGGCCATCCACGTCTCAATCCTGCCATGTTTAGTACGAACATGCTCTATGTCTTATAAATGAGTACTCACCGCTTGGTCCACGTTGGCTGGCGGCATCCGGCCGTGGTGAGGTCCCCGAGGTGGTGGAGGGCCACTTCCCTCTCTATCGTTAGGCTCCCAGTTAGCTCTGGGTGGGCCGTGCGGACCTCCATCTCTTCCCTGTCAATCATGAACAAAATAACAACAAAGCTTTGATCCACACGCACTACATGTTTTCTTGAAACATAAATAGATCTGGGCCCCATCTTACAAAGAGTTAATATCAATCACAACTTATTTGCGATTGATATCAATCGCAAGTATGTACATAAGAGATTGCGATTGTTTTGGATCAATTGTTACTCTTTGTAAGACGGGGCCCAGTCGTCCAATTATGAACGAATAATGAAGCATAGAAAAGAATAGTTTTATCAATTTCTGATTCTCAGCCGTGCCCAAGAAGTAATATAAATCTTCTCTGTCTGTAGCAAGCCATACCATAAAGAAGATAATTAAAAGATTTAAATCACAAATTCATTGGGTGACGGATATTCAGAATAACAAACTATTCTGCTATCAAGCTTACATGTAAAAAAAAAAGTTTCCTTAGTATATATGAAATCCTTGGATTCATAGTAATATACTTCTGCTGTTTCTATTGCCAGTCTTAAGTATAATTAGGATTATTACTCTCAGAAAAATGTACCCTACAATCTTTATTATTGTTCACATTTAGATATCTTAAAGGTAAAGACCAGTATTGGAAACGCCCCAATTTCAAAAAATGAAATGGAAGCTCTCATTACCAATCATGTGAAAGAATATGTTTTGACTAATACATGATGATAAAAAATTTGCCGGGAAACCGCCTACTAATTCATATATTTGGTTAATTTATTTCTCTCATGGTCTGGTGAGAGAGATAGGGTAGTCCCATATACATCTTTCTGTGTATAGTGCTTGTAACTTTACGAAGAATGAGCCAAATTTCTTATCATTTTGATGATTCCAGAACCTTGCAGATGCTAGATGCTAGATGATCGACCTTTTCTGATTGATTCCACAACGTTTCTTTCACAATGCAATCGCATGACCATTACTGGTCTTTACCTTTAAGTATAAATAGGATTATTACTCTCAGAAAAATGTACCCTACAATCTTTATCATTGTTCACATTTAGATATCTTAACCTAGATGGAGTAAACAAATCCATAAAAAGCCCTTTAAGTCATATTTGATGGCTGCATGACTCCTAAACATGAAATAAAAACATCACAACATATTCATATATTTACTTTTAAAAAGCCATTGTTGATGAAACACATTTTATTTGTCGACTGTTGAATTCATACCCCTCCCCCTCCCCCTCCCCAACAAATAAAAACAAAAACAGAAAAAACATGTTAGATATTACTTACCGCTTGAGATCTTTGGTTTACATCTTCCTCTGGTCTTCCATCCTTTCTTTCTTTTGAAGCATCTCGACCACGTGGTGCCGCTCTAAACAACAAATAGAAATAGTAGAGATTTATTCAAATACCTAGAACTTCAAGACATCAGTTAATCATCCAGAATTCGATTTCTAACGGTACCAATTGCAATGCAAACATGAACGAAGAAAAAAAGAAGACTACTTGGATCCAATTTTTCTGAATCACATAGTCGGGACATGAATATATGAGATGAGGGTGAAATAAAGCCTCATTCCTGCATCAGGGAGAGTGTAATGGATGGAGATACCGTCTCAAAAGAATTTCCTGAGAGAAAGCTATTCCGGATTAACTTGGCTTAACAACAAGAAATGTAACCCTCTCCAGCCATCAAATTCATCAACAGCTGCCCTTATCAAAACTTGACCTGCTCAGCCCCCCACTTTCCTTCGAGAAGTTTATATACTGCTTGGACATAGGGTAATGGATAGATGTCTTCATTACAGAGAACTGGGACCCGTTCCACAAAGCCTTTTTTCAATGACAAAAGTCAATGACAAATCTGCTAATAACCAATCTGAAGCAAGGATTTCACTAGCTTATAACAAAAACTGTCATTTGTCACTGATGACAAGTTTTGTGAAATGGGACCCTGATCTGCCATCAAGTTGCATCATGTTGGTATACATTTTACTAAATTTTTTTCAACAAAAAGTAATTTTTCAAAATAAATAGTCCCTCTCACAACTCTGAAATTTGACTGGTCCATTACTTCACCTAATTAAACGGCACTTATATTCCGGCAATCAAGACAATCTACCCACCCTCTTTCAGCGCGTTTCTTGGGCGAGTCGTCTTCTTCATCACTGAAGACCAGCTTCTCAGAGTAGTCCACCTCACCGCTGACCACGGCCCATCCTTCTTCCGTCTTGCTCGCAGCTAACTCATCCATATCGGTTAGATGCTGCATGTTGACAATAGCTGGTCTGGGGGCACCTTCCTTGTTGCTTCCTGGCTTATCTGGTCTCCCTTGGTGCCTGGGAGGACCTCTATTTGGTCCAGGCTGCTGCTGCATCCTGCAAAATTGAACAGAAATCAATGATAGGTTGCATTATTATACATATACCATTAACATTAACCGTGCTAAACAAGTTTTCCAATAAAGTCTACTACTTGCAACCACTCCTTAGTGCAGAAAATTTTAAAAAGGTGTGAGAAAAATGTTGAAATCAATACAAGAAAGTTAGAACGGTGAAGCCCATTTGCTTCAAAAATGATACTGCTCAGACATAGGGTGATGGATAGATGTCTTCAGTATAGAGAACTGGGGAGTGTTTCACAAAGACTAAGATCGACTTTCAGTTGGACTTAACTATGGCAGGCCATGCATGCCACTGGTTGCTCTCACCATTATGATCTTTAGATAATATTTTTTCTTTTGATAATGAATTATCAACCAATGTAAATTCTGTAGATTTGTGACTATGAATTGTACGTCCCTTGAGAGACCGATGCCAGTAAATGGTGAGAGCAAACAGTGGCACGAACAGCCTGCCATAGTAACGTCCGACTTAGAGTCGATCTTAGTCTTTGTGAAACACTCCCCTGGACTGCCATTTTGATTAATCATGCAGTATTCATGCAGGGTGTTTAAATAATCAAATCCCTTGTATCATACTCACATTGCATTCTGGTGTTGAGGTGGATACCCATGTCTTGGAGGTGGCCCCTGCATGCCAGGCCCTGGGTAACCCATGTTGTATGGGTTCATTGGCGGAGGTGGTCCTCTTGGGCCACCCGGTCCAGTGGGCATACCACGAGGCCCAAACTGCATCTAAAATTGCAGCACATAATACCATGTCATTATATCTGTCTATTGTTCTATAGTTGGAGCAGCAATCATGAGTAAAACCATTATTTGTTTGATATCTAAAATCAGGTGGGTGAGAAGATCTGTACTAAGAGACACTTAGTTCGAGGAATTTCAAATGAAAATAATGCCTCTGGCACCACTTTGGTGGCCGAGGTATAAAAAATGGGCAAGTAAGACTGTTAAAACGTGGGTGAGGTGGTGTCGGTCTCCTGTACCTAAACATCACCAAGTATCTGTCAAATTTATTTGCATAAATTGGTATGTGAAGTCCTGCTCCTTAAAACTGATTTGCTTTGTCTACGGTGAGAAAATTTCAAACTATCAATTGAAAGGACTGCACTGCTGTCAGTCATAGGGTGATGGATAGATGTCTTCACAATAGAAAACCATTCTGCTCCCTGGCTACATATTTGAGCCATGAGAAAATAGAGAGTACTAGCGCATTTATAGAGTCTTCACACATCATTATCATAACAGTTTACAATTACAAGGCCTGAATTTAGCTATAGAGGTTCTTATCTTGGTCTAAAAAATATAAATAAAATATGGGGGTAAAAGAGCTTCTTTCTTCATGAATGAAGGAATTTGAGAAGGAGAAGGTACTCACATATTGAGGCATCATTCCTCTGAACTGCTGAGGCATAGGGCCTGGTGGGGGCGCGTTCCCCTGAGCCCCGTTCATGATCCCAGGAGGGGGCATACCATGAGGGGGCATCATGGGGCGGTCTTTGTCTAGGGCTGCACCCGGTGACGAGGAGGCGAGCCCTTCAGCCTCCCCCGTCCCAGTTCCACCGGACTTGTTCAGCGAGCTGCCGCCTTCTCGCCAGCTCTTTACATCTGAAATGAAAAAAAAAGAAAAGAAAAGTTAAGTATCCATTGTTCTCATTGCACAAAATGAACGTTGCATTCATCAAAATGGAATAGAACAAGTTATCAATTGCCATCTTGTAATAATCATAGATAAGTACCATACCCTCACAGTCCACTACTTTTATCTTTACTTAGAATTATATTTAGGCTTTTTTTTTTAAAGACGTTCTATTCGGTCAGATTTTTTTTGTTTATCATTTTTTTTTTTAACTCCCTCTTTGGGCTGATATTTCTTAGTTTTGAATGCTTTAAAGTGACTCGGTAACATTGTTGAAGGGTGATGAAAAAAATTGCTTAATTTTTGTATAAAATATTACTTACTATATTCCTTCTACTATACTAACCCTCTGACATGCAAAAAATCCTGAACAAATTCTCAAACCACAAAGATATCTATGGTTTTCTTTGAAGGCGTCGATGGGAGGCACCCTCTAACAGTGATTAACAGTAAATTCTCCCAACCATTTTTGAATTTTCCCCAACCGTTTTTCCATGACAAAAATACATAAAACAGGCTATAAAAATCTGTCAACACATAACTGTCTGGAATGGAATGTAGAGCCATTTTATTGCTTTGTGACGATTTACATTCACCTAAAATGTAATTAAATTGTCCTTGTCTTGATGCTGAACAGGCTTTGACAAGTAGCAGAATAGAAGTAGAATAATATAGTTGGGAGAATTAAGGAATCGATCAGATCAGTTTTTCCCAATTTATACAATGAATAAATGATCAGTTTTCACTCAAATTTTCAGATTATCTTTAATTGTACATCTAGCATTGAAGTCACTACCTTAGCACCACTATCTCTCATCTGAACAATGTTACAAAGTCCCTTTAATACATTTTTTCTCTCTAAAAAACATTATTTTTTTTTTTTTTTTTTAAAGCTGATTGTAGATTTCAAGATTTTGGGGTCGGTCGTAAAGGGCAATGCAACATCTTTTTCTTTTACACCTTATAAAGTATTCCTGATATTTTGAAGCACTGCCTCTGGCACCACCTCCACTAGTAGAGGTATAAAACATCCGTTGTTTAGCTCTGCTGCTGATTTTGTTGTATTTTTCTGTCATGCATTATAATCTGATTGGAAATTATGCCGCCTCTCCCCTTTCCCTTTGGACCCCTACCAACTCTCCCTATATTTCTCTCTTCTATCAGTCCTTCGAGCTTGAGCTCTTCTTTCCTTTCTCTTTCTGCTCGTATTTCGATTGTGATGCTGCTCCTATTCTACTTTCATATTCACATCTATATTCATACCTGAATTTATTCATGATGTGATTCAGAATTGTATTTAAAATTCTTGCTATGTATAAGTCATATTACTGTCTTGTCATGTTTTGTGCTGAAGGCCGGAGGACCGTACCTGCTCGTGGACTTTTTCTTATAGAGTCTTGACGCCCTTCTGGCTTTCAGCACACGACACCATGTTTTTGTCTTGTGTTTTATGTATTACATGCTATACCAATGGAAAACAAATTTCTGTATTATATTATGGACAATCAAATCTTGAATCTTGAATCTTGATAATGAATTTTGATAACGATTTTATGGCCTTATAAAATAACCTCACATTCATAAGTGAAAATATCAGTGAAAATATTGACAGAATTCTTACTTTGTGGTCTTAGACTTGGTCCTGGTCCATACTGGACCTCTTTGGGATTCTCTTTCTCTTTGTCTGAGTCTTTGCTGCTGCTTGAAGCGGCAGCTGGCTGATCTACGGGCGTGCCGAGAGATGGAAATTCTTGATCCAGACGCGAAGGGGGAGGAGCAATTCTCATCGGCGGTGGTGCTCCAACTTGATTGGGCGCTCCTGATGCAATGAAAGCAATCAAGACATGTTACATACATTGAACAAATCTGAATGGATTGAGGGAATCAGCCCTTCTGCAATTTCATTTTACATCTTTGAAAAATACAACTTCACCCGCATACGCATGGTGATGTGAGTCCACAAATCAAAACAGAAGATCGTCTTGCTACAATACATTGCAGTGCAGATTTCTGATAATAATTATTCAATATCGTACAATTACTTGGTGATTTTTAGCCCCAAATGGCAAAAACTATGCATCTGTAGTGTCTAACATTAGCCTTAATTAATCTAATTTAATTTAATTTAATTTAGGAAATTTACATTAATCTTGATCTAAGGAAACACAAACAAACATAAGCCTGATTATAGAAGAGTCGTGTCTCCATGACATGGTTAAGCAGAGGCAACACGAATCATGCATCATAAGCTATATATATCCGAGTATCTGAAATCTGCTTGCGTTGGCCACGACTTACCTTTTGGCAGTGCATTGGGAGCAGGAGGATGCCAGGACTTCCCTGACTGAGAGTCCTCTTGGACTGAAGGTCCCCGAGGAGGAGGAGGAGGTTCTTGCTGCTGCTGCTGCTGCGGCGGCGGGTTCTCTGCTGCCTGACTCTCTGGAGCACTGCAACAAAGAAATACATCACCATTGAATATCATACAGAAAGCGTGATAGCTCAGTTGGTAGAGCAGTGGTCTCGTAATCCAGTGACCCGGGTTCGAAACCAAGGCGATGCACTAGTGCCTTTGGGAAGGCATTAGTCCTCATTACCAGGTCCCTCAGAGAGGACCTTAAGCTGTTGGTCCTCTGGTTGCTTACTAACAAGCATTTATTCTTTCTTAGCAGTCAGGTAAAATGACCACTACTACTACAACTACAATATCATACAAACATAATGGTAAGATTTGGTGGAGACAGAAGGGAAATTCCATTATATACCCAGCAGAATAATTGTTTAGTGTACATGTTTCCCCGATACAACAAGGTAAAAAGACATGTAAGTATCTTGCATTAAACTTAACATACAATGTACATGTATCAAAAATAATATCGCTAGTGATATTCGTTTGTCTCGCAATGTGGTCAATAAGGAATCTAAAAGATCACGACGTTTCGTATGCTACTGCGATACTTCGTCAGGTGATAAAAACTACTGTAAGCAAGGGTCTTTTATACTCTACGGGAGGACCGTGCGGAGCGGTCCATAATTCGATCGATAATTGGAACAATAACGCACAATGCCTATTGGTCGACGCACACGGTGATCGACCAATCACCAGGCCGCTGGTTCGGCTAATGCACCAGGCCTATTGGCCGACGCATACGGTACTCAGCCAATCAACGGGCCGCTGGATCGGACCGTCTGCTGAATGGAATCGACCGGTGTTGGCTGGCAGGACGGCGAGTGTCATGGCGGCGTATCGTCCGCATCCAAAACTCGGGGATATCGATCCCGTTGTCTCTGTTGAAATTATTAGGATTGAGACGGATATTGATAGCTTCTTTCACCCTCCGTGTATACCAATGCCTTTCCTAGGAAAGGCACTGAACCCCGTCCCAGTCTGGTTGATGCTGGTTATCCCAAGCATGTTCGGCTACGGCTGAGTTGTCAGTTCGACGGAGTCTGACGTCCCTCTTATGCTCAGTGATTCTTTCTTTTATCGGACGGGCAGTTTCACCGATGTAGGATCTATCACATCCTTTACAAGGGATGTTGTACACAATGCCGTCCCGTCTATGTGGAGGAATTGGATCCTTGGGGCGTGTAAGTTGTTGACGTAGGGTGGTATCTGATCTGAAAACCGTTCGAATGCCATGGCTCTCTAGGCGGCGCTCGAGTTGTTGGGAGACCCCATCAATGTACGGCAAGACTGTAAAAGTCTTGTATACCTTCTGATCCCTGGGTTCCGACGATCTATTCTTGGTATTGTGTATAAACCGGCGTGGGTAACCGTTGAGACTCAGGGCGCTGCGAACACGGGTCCGTTCTTTGCATTGCTGTTGTGGACTTGTCACAATGCGTGAAGCTCTGTCAAATAAACATTTCACTAGACCTCTCTTCACCGATATGGGATGGTGAGAGTCAAACGCTATGTACTGGTCTGTGTGGGTAGGCTTCCTATAGACTGAGGTGGAGAGCCTATGGTTGTCGTGTCTATGAACTAGAGTGTCTAAGAATGCTATCTTCCCTTCACACTCTATCTCTGATGTGAACTGGATGGTTGGTTCAAGGCTATTCATGTGTTTAAGCAGCTTATCTGTTTCAGAGATGGGAACTATGATGAAGGTGTCATCTACGTATCTCTTCCAAACACGAGGTATGCAAGAGAGGGGACATGTGTCCAGCGCTTCTTCTTCGAAACTCAAAGAAACTCCGCACGGTCCTCCCGTAGAGTATAAAAGACCCTTGCTTACAGTAGTTTTTATCACCTGACGAAGTATCGCAGTAGCATACGAAACGTCGTGATCTTTTAGATTCCTTATTGACCACATTGCGAGACAAACGAATATCACTAGCGATATTATTTTCGATACTATATCCGCAATGAGTAATATATTTAGCATTAATGTACATGTATATGCAGTATTACCAATGTCATGTGCTTAGTAACAGTAATAAATACATTACTGGCATCATGCATGCATATAACGTTCATAAATTTCTTCTACCAGAGATTCACTGAAATGTGTACCCCTGCCATTGTCGCAACAAAAAACATTCTGTTGCCAGGTTAAATCAAGCAACAGTTTTAGCCTATTTTTAAAACTAACAATATTTTTAAACTATGCTTACACTTAAGCAAATCTTAATTTTCAGTTTACTAGCGGTTTTTGCTTCCCTTCCCCCCCCCCCCCCCCCCCCCCCCCATTCAGTTCAAATTACACAGTAATCAACCTTTTGGTTTTATTTTGTTTGTTTTGATATATACTTTATAATGGATAAGTAAACGTTATGTGAGTTCATCTAGCGGTAATGTCCGTGGTACGGTCAGCTCTCTGTCTTTGCTTAATAACTCACGTCTTTCGGATGGTGACGTTAAAGGTCGGTCCCCAGACGTAAAGAATCATATCTGATTGACACAATAACCCAATTACACATACGAGTCAACGGTTGAGAAAGCAACATCCATGGGCCATACCGAGTGATGAGCCATGTGTTACAAAGAATTCACCAGGACTTACTTTTCTGAAATCTTTTCGTCGGATCCCCATCCTGATCCACTTCCTGATATAAGATTAATATTTGGGTCGTTTCCTTGGTGTTCACTTCTTAAGCTTGGGAGGTTGGGAGGCACACGACGGGCATTGCCCACTTTGCCAAGACTTTGTAATCCACGGCCATGGCTCACTGTTTGAATAGCAGAAAACAATTCAATAATACATGTAAATTGTTACTAATTCTCTAATATCAGTCGCTTAAACAGTTGTTTATTCTAAAAGAGAAGCACTTTACATTAACTTCAATGGATAATGAACAATCATAATTGGCATCAACAACTTGTACCAAGTACATTTCAACAATCTATCTTATTAACAAATGTAAAAGCCTATAATTTAATATTAACCCTAAATCAAATCAGGGACAGTAATTTGATGGCTATTTACTTTTATTTCAACAAGTAATATTTTCTTTGTCAGAACAAATTTAAATTGTGATGGGTCATTGGTTAATTAATGTTTCTCATAGGTGAATGCATACACAAATATTAATAATAACATTACATGTAGCTCAAAC